>JAECUM010040614.1:0-30077 GCA_016617855.1 Megalonaias nervosa
TATATATATATATATATATATATAGATAGATAGATAGATAGATAGATAGATATTACTGTCGGTGCATCAAAATAGCCATGACTGATAATATTAAAGCCATTATGTCTAAAAGAATACTTAGTATTTTTATATTCATAGTGAGATAGATAGATAGATAGATAGATAGATAGATATAACTGTCGGTGCAGACTCATAATTAAGCTAATAATCTAGGTTAGCCTCTCTTTCAGTCCAGATCAATGCGGTATCAACAGTATATATCTTTAATTGCATCAAAATAGCCATGACTGATAATATTAAAGCCATTATGTCTAAAAGAATGCTTAGCATTTTTCTATTCATAGTGAATCCAAATTTACCTTCCGTTTGCTTCGGTTCATACTATCGCTTTATTTCTGTACTAAGAAATAATAAAGCAGAGAATAACTCTACCTTCAATACAAATGTATGTTCTTCCTCCTCTTCTTTGCCTACGTCTTGTTCTTCGAACGAGATCTAGTTCAGAATTTAACAATTTAACATCAACGTTGTCCAGTGATGCCAGTTTAACAGCGATAACATCAAATTTCTTCTGCATTTCCTTGTGCTTTCCAAAAAATGCCAGCAATGATTTACTGGTTTTATTGTCATTACCACCCACACGATGAAATAACTTCTTCATATTCTTCCTTATGCACAGTGGCTTTTCCCTAGCGACTGTATCACCGTCATCTACATATTTTTGTCAGGTCACTATCAGCGTCGGGTGCGTGTACAAAAACATTGATTTTGTTGCTTATACTGACTTTTGCCCTCCTTATGTCGCCCGTGCCTTTTATTAATCCCACCTCATAATCTTGGATGACCTCTCTGGAAACCCTAGAATCTTCACCAAAACTTAAGAAAAATTCCCCCAATTGCCGTGGGAATCCCTTTGTTGATATCGCCTTTTTAATGTTGCTTGTTTTCAATTGGCCAGTTTGGTTCTGAAATATAGCAACTTCATCGCGTTCAACCCTAGCGATGTTCATTATCGAGCTCAGTTCGTCTTTGTTGTGAAGTCGCTGTACAAGCTCACTCGCGTTTATTGTCCTTTATCTTCGTCCATATCTATCGCGTTTATTGTCCTTTATCTTCGTCCATATCTATCCACAGACGTGTTTTATTGATTATTTGTGTGATCAATTGCAGAGAAAATGTTTCCCTCCGGGTCAAAATGAAAGTTGTCGGTCACCGAAGCCACATCGATAAATATCGCTGCGCTGTATATTCATGTACAGCCGCAATGGAATTATCTCATCTGGCATTTATGCCGGCAGTTACGTCAGGCACCGTAACTGCCCCAGGTCACATATTGGACGATCTGTCATTTGTCTTTTTTATGGTAACATTGATATCACCATGTGTTCGTGGAGAATATAATCGTGTAAATAGTGTGTTGACGCCAACCCAAACGAGTAAAACAATACTGCTTGGATCAGTCGAGTATGCGGACCCAATGAGTATTATGACCACTATAGCAATCTAAATTAATTAATCCTGTTTCACATTGCTGTGATCGATCAAGTAATTAATCACGCATATATCACCGTGGAAATGTTTATTTTGTCTTCCGTGCCATCTCAAGCAGTTCAAAGTTGGAGCACAGGGTGACTATATTGGTCATAATCGATGTCTCTGTCTACGTGCGGCTGAAGGTGTGATGTAAATCCTTGTTGCAATTGGGATGGGGGGGGGGAGTTATTTTAGAAATTGGGATCGGGCAAAGAGAACGGGGAGGGGGAAGAGAGATCATCTTCTTTAATCATCCAACTCGTCCCCCGTGTGACATTTTCGTAGTCATTCCACCAGCAGTCCCATCAGAACCAGGTGCAGCCACTTTTGTCGCTGCTGGCTCTGCAGCGGAGATTATGCAAGCTATTTCAGCGAGTAATGAGATATCCAAACTTTTCTCACCATCTCACTCACGGCGCTTGCAGACAGAGTTACACGAAACCGCTGCCTCCAGCACGTTCCTTATTGAAATTACTGATTTAGCATTTGGCCAGCGCTATCTTCAGTTGAATTACGAGCAGCTGTGATTCGTTTAGTCATAGTTTTCTTCCAAAGTTTTTTCTGACTGCCTGTCGCAGTTTGGTAATTTGACCTTACATTAGTGTCACGTTCACGTGCGTCTATGTCATGTTTTCTTGTATTTTATGTGATCAACATCACTAAATATTTTCCACTGCAGCATGAACCATCTTTATTGTCCCCACGATGAACAGTGTTGTCTCTGACAGTATTATGGCAATACAAGTGTAGTTACTAACTCGATATCCCATGAGGGCTCGGAAATGCATATCACCGACACTTTGTCAGAATAAATATAGATGTTCCATTGAGAAGTTAGAAATTGTATATAATGCCGAGAAATCCCTTTGAGATATCTGGAGTCCTGTTTTAACGAGTTGATCGAGCCCGATGAACGATTTTAGTCTATGGTCTGCTCGTGCGACATGGTTCTGATATAAACCACAAGGACTTCTTCGCATGGTTTTTGATAGTTGAGTCGCATTGACACTTCCGATAATTGAAGTTGATTAAACAACTTCAGGTTTCGTACATGCTGGTTCAACCCCGTTATGTCCGAAACGCTATAAAAACATGTCTCGGAGCAGCACATGAACAGACCTCCCACTGAACTATAAACCGCGCCTATCGTCGTTATAGATAAGAAAGCATAAGGCGATCCCCTGATGACTTAAAACTAAGTAATCGTTTCCATTCTGCGAGTGACGGTATCATTACGGGCATTCACAACGACAAACTTGACATAGCAACTTGCCCCTCAAGCGCTCGAATCGCGCATGAATTTATGAATTCATCG
Source organism: Megalonaias nervosa (assembly GCA_016617855.1). NCBI lineage: Eukaryota > Metazoa > Mollusca > Bivalvia > Unionida > Unionidae > Megalonaias > Megalonaias nervosa. Next base: position 2,849 of record JAECUM010040614.1, read on the forward strand.
TGCAAAATTGCTTGTGTGTTGTGTGTTTGGCCACAAATATAATCTTTATGATGCCCATACAAAATCCGAAAATATCCGATATTCACTCGCACATGACAATTGACCTTGCGCGTTCATTTGTGCTCGACGTGCATCGACGTCGAGTTTGAACTTCGGGTTAGCATCATATAAAATAGCAAAAGAAACAGCGGGTCTCGCTATCAGTCCAGACGCTTGTGGATAAACATTTGTATTTTGCGCAGTTTGGACACTGAGAATTGTTTTCATGAGTATCATCTGTGATGTCCGTAACAAACACATTGATGGGCCAGGATCTCGAATATTCATCGCTGTAACATGCAATGCTCTGTATTGTTTCAGTGGCGTCAATGTTGTCCAGGCAAGCGTCAATTTCTTTTGCCGTTAGTGATGTATCTGGCGTTGTTGCATAATGCTGCAGCGTTCCTTAAACTCATATCGATTACCATCCTGCTTTATGAATTTCCTTCTCTATTCCTGTCTACGTGCGGCGGAAGGTGTGATGTAAATCCTTGTTGCACTTGGGGGGGGGGGAGTAATTTTAGCAATTGGGGTCGGGCAAAGAGAACGGGGAGGGGGAAGAGAGATCATCTTCTTTAATCATCCAACTCGTCCCCATGTGACTTTTTCGTAGTCATTGCACCAGCCGTCCCATCATCACCAGGTTCAGCCACTTTTGCCGCTGCTAGCGCCGCAGCGGAGATTATGCAAGGTATTCCAGCGAGTAATGAGATATCCAAACGGTTCTAGCCATCTCACTCACGGCGCTTGCAGACAGAGTTACGACCACACAGCCGCCTGCATCACGAGCCTTATTGAAATCACTGATTTAGCGTTTGGTCAGCGCTATCTTTGGTTGATTTACGAGCAGCTGTGATTAGTTTAGTCATAGTTTTCTTCCAAAGTTTTTCCTGACTGACTGTCGCAGTTTGGTAAATTGACCTTACGTCAGTGTCACGTTCACGTTCCATGCCTGTCATGTTTTCTTGTATTTTATGTAATCAACATCACTACATATTTTCCACTGCAGCATCAACCATCTTTATTGTCCACACGATGAACTGTGTAGTCTCACAGACAGTATTATGACAATACATGTGTAGTTACTAAATTTATGAAGTTATCGTGCAAATTTGCATTCTCGTCAGTACTGTGTCATCTCGGTGACGCTGGCTGTTTGGCCATGAATATAACCTTTCTGATGTCGCTGCAAAATCCAAGAATTTCCGATAGTGGAATCGCACGTGACAATTGACCTTGCGCGTTCATTTGTACTCGACGGGCAGCGACTCCGAGTTTGAACATCGGGTTAGCATCGTATAAAATGGCAAAATAAACAAAGTGTCTCGCTATCATTCCAGACGCTTGTGGATAAACAAATGTATTTTGCTCATGTAGCCTATGTGATATCTGTGATATCTGTGACAAACACATTGAGGGGCCAGCAGCGAGTATAGTCATCACTGTAACATGCAATGCTCTGTATTGTTTCAGTGGCGTCAATGCTGTCCAGGCAAGCGTCAATTTATGTTGCTGTCAATGATGTATCTTGTGCTGTTGCATAATGCTGCAGCGTTCCTTAGACTCATATCGATTACCATCCTGCTTTATGAATTTCCTTCGAAATCCAAGTACGCCTATGCTTGCAGAAGAAAATCTACTTGTATAATGAAATTGCAGTTCTCTACTCGCACGATAACCAGAAGAATATTATTGATAATCGCGCACGGATTCATCTTTGAGCATCCTCTCATCAAGGTCATATGCGGGATCTGATACACGTTTAAAGATTTTTTTTTATATTCACGATGATTAATTTGATTGTTACAATCGACGTTGTATTAGTCTCAGTCCAATCATTAACTTGGCGGTTACATTGCCTGTACCTGATGGCTGTACGGGATGGCTGGAGGTAGATAGCATTGATAATTTTACGGTTCTCCATGACATATCTAAGGTGCTTCGTAATTCGTGCAGGGCGACGTTTGCAATGAGCCTACGTGCGACCTAGCTGCGTGTGACATCAATGATTTATTGCATCGTGGCGAAACTAATCAATATAATATATTTGTGACCGCTGGAAACATTTTGAAAGTTGACTCGAGACGAAATCAGCAGCGCTATCCTTAACCAAGCCGATGACTTCTGAACCAACTCACTTGCCTCACGATACCCTGTGTTCGCGAGCAGTACTTTTACAGCATCACCAGGTCAATTTCCGTAAATCTCCCTATAAAACAGGCAAGCGCGAATTTACCACCCTGACTGGGGTAGCTCCATAATGGTGTACGATCGTCATGTCTAGAAGTTTAACCAGCCATTAATTGTGGTTACTAGCTAACTGTGACAAAGAAGTTTGATACTGAGACCTTGATATACAGAATAAAAGTAAAGATATCTGTACATAAATCAAGCAAGCGTTCATCTTTATTTGTCAGAGGACATCCCATGCGGGGTTAATATTGGTGTGACATCGTAGATTTACATGATTGTTTGGCATGAGAGTGATAAGATCTCCCGGGGAGACAAACGGGGAAAAACATATAAGATATATCCTTGGCGCGCCGTTGTCTTGCCATAAGCGTTATGATAACCTCCTGCAAGAGCATCACATGTAAGATTTACCATAACCGTTGCAGTAATATTAAGGACCCACGGAAAGGTTCGACGTCTGGGAAATATTTTGCGTCTAGTATTCCAACGTCGTTTTCTTTGTATCCAACACAATTTTAACTGACGACACGCCAATGCCAGGCTGGTACTCCGCCGTAGACATTTCATACTCCGAACTTAGTGTTGTCTCATTGACGGTAATCGCGCTTTTAAAGCCGTCCCCACTTGTAATATTTTTTTTTTTTACCGCCGCCCAGTGCGATTTTGAGCGACATTCCTGCGCCATCCATAATAGCGTTCTAAAATACAATTTCGAATTCCGCGATTCTCGTTCACATGGCCACCATCGAGGTTGACTCTGGAGTTTTATTTGCAATCACACAGTCATGTCGGCGAGAAATTTAGGCAGACATTATTGAAACAGAGAGGTTGATAATTGATACGTTACTATGGATATCATCGATTAACAAGTGGTTCCATAATCCTATGTGTGTACAAGTTGCTGTCAGGCAGCAATTGCTTCGCTGATGATATCGTGTGAATTGTTGCCCAGCAGTTCCTGAAACAAAATGTTGCGTGAATATTCCTAAGTGTGTGCGAGTCAAACCCGTTAAATACCAAAAACAAGTAAGCATTCTCCAGGAAACTTTTTGGGATTTGTTTGTATCGCTTCTTCAAATAAATAATATCATTGTATTTATGTTACATGCCAGAAAACAATTGGCGAGGCGTTAGATTGTTTTTCAAACATGACATCATCATGCACAACCAGGATGTTATTGTCCCCATCAATATCCTCAATGGATGACGCCTCCTCGATATCACAGATAAAATCAGCTGCATCATTTTCTTCTGATGATCAATTCCTTGCTATGTTATTGAAATCAACGAGAAAATCATAACACTTCTGACCATCAAGGTTTGACGCGACCAAGTATAACTTATCGCATTTGATCATTCTCAGGAATAAATTGCCCATGGACATTGGACATCATTGTAGTGAATGCGAAACACCGGATTACTAAACGTTCACAAACAATAACAATAACAAACAGTAGTTTACATACTCCCGGACTGGTTTAAATGTTCCGACATTTATCAAATTCTAAGAATAAAATCAAATTAGAATCAAAACAATATATCACGTTTATGCTCGTACAAGAACAACTTTCTGTTAATATGTACCTTTCTTATCAACTGTAGTGATTCTACTGTGACTGATCTAGTAGATCAACCCCAATGGGACTCAAACCCAGCCGATTCTCAAGGAAGAACACTACCATTCTATCACATTTATTTACTATTCTATAGTAACTGATCCACAAATATAATCATTATGCTATATAATACTAGTCACAAAATACATAACTGAAGAATGTTGCCTTTCTTCATTAAGCTGAAATAAAATAGAAATATGAACTATTAATTATCCTGAAATACTAGAAATATATTACATAATGTGCAATATTAATTAAATGGATTTTCTTTATAGGTAAAAATAATTGCTTTAAACCGGTCCATGTCTTCAAGGGTAATACTTCCAATCCTCAAAGGTGTAGGGCAGAGATCATTTACCTAAAGATATTTTGATTTAAACTAATATAATACATGTAATAAGAGCTTTATTTGGTGATATGTATCAAAACGCTCAGCCCACACCAAGCTGAAAATTAAATGACTGGTTAATATTTATTTCAGGAACAAATGTCAAAAATCCCAGGATTTAATATGACTCATGGCCGACACTGATCGAGGAGCAGACCAGACGGTCTTGCTCAGATTATGCAGGATTTAGAGAGATCCAGATTTCACTATGGCTCTGTTGTGTGAGGATCAAATTGTGAAACTTACCTGCAGACGTTTTACTCAATGCTCAGTCAGGAACTTCAATTTTGAGTGTATTAAGAGATTTAACATTAGCCTCAGTGTTGTGGCAAATAAACTATAACTTTATCTCAAACAAAATTACCTTCATTATACTCCCAAACCATTCTCTATGCCTTCTAAGCCCAAATCCCAAAGAAAAGAAAATCAATTGCACCTATTTGGTATAAGTATTCATTCTCATTTAGAAGCAGCAAATATTAATGTTATTAATATTGTAAAATTCTGTATTCCCAAACTCACCACTTTGATTAACCCTTCCCCAAGGTAATATTTGTTTATTGTCTATTCTAAAAGTCCACAACATATTATCTCATTTATCAGAGTAAATTCATTGAAATCCAAGTCTCCAATTCTGGTTAATAAGCTCATGTATACAGATATTTCAAAAGATGGATATGGAAATAAACATGAATTTTGCATAATGAGTTTGGTAATTCTGGTACATTTTGTTTATCAAATGCATTAACGAAAGGTTTCAACCTGATGTTGCCGTCCACACTGACCAGTTTATTTAATTCTACCAAAACTTTAAATGGGTTCCGAGTGGCCGAGTGGCCAAGTGGTCTAAAGCGCCCACCATTACGTATCACTGCCATCTCACCTGTCTGCGTGGTTTCGAGTCTCGGGTTCGGCCAATGTGGGTATGTGAGAAAGCTTGCCAGTAGCTTCTTGTGGGTCGGAGGTTCTTTCCGGGGTTTTCCCAGGTTCTTCCTCCACCATTTATACTGGCCCCCATGTTTAGCCTACCTTGTGCTGAAAATGGGCGTTAAACCCTACAACAACAACAACAACAACCAAAACTTTAATGTAATAATGCATTTGTACCTTGCCTTAGAGTAGTCTGTCAGATTTCAAAAATGTACTTTGTGAAAAATATTTAATTATCTGTATGTGAAAAGCTCTTTATTCTCATGCCCAACAAAACTCTTTACTCCCGTTGCCCAATTAAAATTCTTGTTGTCGGACAAAAACTCTTTATTCTTGTTGTCAAACAAAACTTTTTATTCTCATTGTCTAACAAAACTCTTTATTCTCATTGCCCAGCAAAAGCTCTTTATTGTCATTGCTCAACGAAGCTCTTTAATCATGTTGCCTAACAAAACGTCTTTATTCTCAATGCCCAACAAAAATCTCTTTATTCTCATTGCCAAAAAGATTCTTTGTTCTCATTGCCCAATAAAACTCTTTATTCTCTTTGCTCAGCAAAACATCTTTATTCTTGTTGCCCAACAAAAACTGTATCCTCTTTGCCCAACCCAAACTCTTTATTCTCATTTCACAACCAAAACTCTTTATTATCATTGCTTAACAAAACTCTTTATTCTCGTTGCCCAATAAAAGCTCTTTTTTCTCATTGACCAACAAAAACTAAAACAACTAAATTTAAAATGCTATTCCCATACTAATATGCCAGAAATATTTGTTGTTTCTGTGTCACATATAAATGCATTAATTCAAGTCATGTGATGCATTCATTGTATTTAGTTACAAATTAATTTAAATTTATTTTGCAGTTTTAGCTTTTAATAGAAGTATCCAAGTCCTTCTTAACATTCCCAAAAACTTCTTCCATATTTAATGATAAAAAGCAAAAGATCAAGAGAAGTTTGGTAGCCAGTCCATGCTGATCAGTGGTGGGAATTGAATGTGAACCGTTCTGATGATCAAATCCAGTATATTAAATCTCTGAGCCACCATGGCTACCCTTGATGGGAATCACAGTAGTTTACATATGATAACCCCAGGATGGTAAAGATAGACTCTAGCATCCAATGTATTAAACCTCTGAGCCACCAAAACTACTCTTGGTGGGGATCACGAAGTAATAACCATGGGAGGGTAAGGATAAACTGGTCATCAAATTTGGTGTATTAAATCTCTTAGCCACCATGGTTACCCTTGGTGGGGATCACCGTGTCTACCATTGGTGGGATAAATATAGCTACCCCTGGTTGTGATCACAATGGTTTACAAGTAATGACAAGGATCGACTCAAGAATCCAATGCTGAATGCATAAAATTACTCTTTGTAAATACTTTAATGGTGGACTACTACTTGTCATGTTTTATTTATTTGATTCCAGTCAGAAAGAAAATGTAATCATATCTAACGATTTAAAAGCAACATTTAAATTGTGATTAAAAGATAAACGAATCCAACATCAACAGGCAATACAACAACTAAATGCTCCAAATGTGCCCTTCCATGTCATGGTTTAAATACATTAATAATTCCAATTATTTTGAATTCTCTGTTTTCTGTCATGTGATTGGCTGTAAACAGTCACATGATGCTGATCTGGAATTGTTGCACATCAGTAAACTCTTGTTTCCAATTTGCAGTTCCCAATTGATTCCTACTGACCATACCTTTAAACTAGAAATGCAGATACTATTAAAACGTTAACAAATTGGGCACAGAGCTTAGTTTATATTAGTCATGACCTGTCATAGCATCAAGAATATTTGCTTTACATCATTATGGTCGATTATCTTCCTCAGCAAATTAGGCCAGATGTATCATGTTGTGCAATAAAGGGAGCGGGTGGGAGACAGACACATAACAATAATTTTGTGTGTAAAAGCTGCATTCTATTACCCAATTCATATGTCAAGTTTTGTGTCTTCTATCATTCTTACATCACTTTTCTATCTTATGTTTTACCTATGTCACTTTTCTGGCCTCTATCATTCACATGTTAAATATCTGGCTACTGTCGTTCACATGTCCCTGTTATGTCTTCTATCATTCACTTGTCATATATTTGTCTACTGTCATTCACGTGTCACTTTTCAGTCTTCTGTCATGCACATATCACTTTTCTGTCTTCTATTAATTACATGCCATCTTGTCTACTGTCATTCACATTTACTTTTCTCTCTGTAAATCTGATTATTATAAAACATATACATCTCAAGTTTGAGGCAGCGTGTTATTCTTAACTGTCCTTAAAGTCCTTGAGTCATATAATTTGTAACTGTACATAAATAACACATTTAAGATCAGGAATGTCCTTAAAATCATTCATTCACATAATTTGTAACTGCATATAAATAACACGCTTAAGATGAGGACTGTCCATAAGTTCATTCATTCATGTAATTTTTAACTGTACATAAATAACACGTCATAGAAGAGGATTGTCCTTAAAGTCATTCAGTCATATTATTTGTAACTGTACAAACAAAGCCATGTTTTAGATGAGGACTGTCTTTAAAGGCACAATAGTGCAGCTGAGGGTGAATTTTCTTGCACAAATATTGTGACATTTATTCATATCAGCTTATTAAGTACTATTTAAAAGGCAGTTAAGGGGTAATATGAGGTTCGTAGAGGTTCTCATTATGTAATACGAACTCTCTGAAATCTTCGTACGTAGAGTAACAAATCTATCGTTTCCATATTGAAATCCCGCTCGGCAGTGATCGTCAGATCCCGAACGAATAACATACATAATTCCGGTGACCGAAATTTGCATAATTATATGCCATATTGTAAACACTGAAATTTATGACGTAAAACACAACCACGCTACGAGACCCGCAAAATGTCAACCATGGTGAGTACGATCTTCTTCTGATCTCCCTTCTTTTCTCCTTATCCTTTTCTTTTCTAATTTTAATTTTGAGAGGAAACATTGAAATGTGTGTATAACTACATTTATAGTTATATTTAAAAGTTTTTGTGGTACGAGAATGATTTAAACTGACGTGCTTTGTACAGTATTGCAAAACCCCACAGGTACTCGATTTCTTGCATAGTATTCGTACAACCTCACGTCCCCAACACTCAATTATATAAACGAAAAGCATCTAGGATATTTAAAAATGCTCAAAACTTAGTAATTTCATTAATCAATTTATAAATTCCAATTAGATCGTCAACAGTGGACCCCTAACACTCATCTTCCTGGCGTTTCAAACAAAGCGGAAAAGAATTCGTGTTCTGCTTCTCCAATTTAATACTTTACATACACAAGGTTTTAAATAACAGTTTTATTAAAATCTGCGACTGGAGTATGGAATCCAGGTCCAAAACTCAGGGTCAGATCATTAAAAAGTACACACACAAACGTACAGTCACTTGTCACTTGAAGTTTGACTACCGTTTTATTCCTGCACATGTTTATTGGGTATTATGCACACTGAGTAAATAGACACTGAGACTTTGTTTTGGTGCCCATTCGAGGAAAGTAGGGACCCCTTTTAAATTTTGGACACCACCCCCTACCCAACACTTGGCCTGATCCAGCCCAGAAAACTTCCATCAAATCACAACCTAGCATGTATTAATTTCTGATTCTCAGTTAGCACTATATTCCTATAAAGTTTGATAAGTAATCATAAATACAGTGTTGTCAAATACTTTTATATATTAAAATTCACTAGAGAGACAACTAGACCACAGTAGTAATTATAATGTGTAACAGAGAAGATACACACTGAATGATAAACTCATGTAGAAACTTTGTTATTACCCAGACTGAAATCAGCTCACTTTCAAGCTCAAGTCCAGAGCGGCCTTTAAGAGGGAGAGGAAGGACGAGGCATGGAGCAAGAATCAAAGAAGGAAGAGGAGGAAGACTAGCTGTGCAGCCTGAAAACAGAGCTGACCGAGCTCTACACATAGTTCAAACAAGGCAAACAAGAATGAGGGTAATTGTTTATATCTTGCAAAACAAGTATTGATACATATTGAAAAATGTTTTGTACTTGGCAAAGACTATTATCTAAGTCGGTAGTGTTTTGCACAACTTAGAAAATACATACTTGTAGGATTATTTATTTTACCAAACAATGTATGCTTAAACTGCTTTACTTTTAGTTGCTACTCACCACCCCACCCCAATATCATTTGATAAAGGAAGACCATGCACAGATACCGTAAAAAATACAGAGGCCACCTCATTTATATGGCCACCTTATATAATACCAAAATGATAAAAGTAGTATGGAGACAATCTCATAGAGTACCCCATTGCATGATGACTACATATAATTGATATGAAACTAAATACAAAAAGTTTTAAAATAGGTCACTTAAAAGTACAAGGTACAGTGAGGAAAATAGACCAGATTAAGTTAATGTTGTCTTCTAAGGAAAATAATATACATGTTTTAGGACTCACTGAAACCATATTAAATGCTAACCACAATGATAATCTATTTCACTGTTAAGGCTACAATAATCCATTACACAGGGACTGAGAGACAGCAGGGGGAGATCTTGTATACATTAGTGAAGATGTCAATGCAGAAAGGCGACCTGACTTGGAGTCACATGAAATTGAGAGTATTTGGGTGGAAATTTCTCAAAATAATGCAAGACCATTCCTAGTTGGTTTCATTTATAGGCTACCTTCCTCCAAAGCAAGTTGAAATGATAATTTATGAAACAAATAGAAAATGTTCTTGCACAGGAGAAAGAAACATATATACTTGGCAGCGTAAATAAGGACCTACTCAATGCTCAAATAAGGAATAACTGGATGGAATTTATTGAATCATTAGACCTAGTCCAGCTGGTAAATGAGCCCACAATGGTAACATAAATATCAAGCACTCTTATTGATCACATTTATACCAACCTACCAGACAATGTGGTTTACGTTAACGTACCAAATGTTGGTCTTTGTGACCACTATCCTACTTTATTGACAAGAAAGGTTAAATGCAAGAGACACAGAAAAATACATACAAAACTATCCCTTACAGATCGTTCCAAAATTGTAGCAAAGAACAATTTCTCAATGACCTATATAAAGTTCCATGGAATATAGTCTAAAATTTTGATGACATAGATGAAGCTCTGAGCATGGACTGACTTATTTATGGATGTAGTCTCTAAGTATTCACCATTGACAGCACATGGAGTAAAGTATGAAATCCAACCTAATCGATTTACTACTGAAATCCTAGATGCTATGAAGACACGAGACCAGTTGAAGGCTATGGGAAACCATGCACAACATAAAGTATGGACAAATAAAATAACAAGTCTGATTAAAAAGGTTAAAACATAATTATTTTCAATCAATGCTTGAAAACAAAAAAGCAACACAAACTCCAGACAAATAAAATTTACTCACTTCTGACACCAAAGTCACTGATGACACTGACATTGCAAATATTTTGAATGATTTTTTCACCAACATTACCACTAAGTTAAAAGAACCAGTGATAGAAAAGAACTTGAATGAACTGAAAAAGTTCTGCAGCAGCAAAATCCCTAAGGAGGCATGTTTTTCTATCCCACCAGTATCAAAAAAACTTTGTTAAAAAATGTCTCAAAAAATGTCTCAGTAAACTTGATACCAAGAAAGCTACAGGACTTGATCAAATTCGTCCACCACTCATTAAACATTCTGCCTCAACTATTTCAGACAGTATAACATTCATAATCAATTTAAGTATTAGAACCTCATCTGTCCCCAAAATATGGAAAACTGCAAAAGTACTGCCTTAAGCACAAATCTAGTTCTAGGAATGATGCTGATAACTACCAGCCAATTTCAATACTGCCAAAACGTATCAAAATGGATGGAAAAACATGTCTATGACTCGATCATGTCATATTTAATTAAATACTTGTTGTTACACCCTAATTAATCAGGCTTTGGACAGAAACATTCATATGAGACTGCCATGATCTCTCTAACTGATAAATGGCTTCAAGCACTTGATCAAGGTCGAATAATAGGATCTGTATTTGTAGATTTCAGGAAAGTTTTTGACATGGTGGATCATAAAATCCTTTTGAAGAAACTGAAAATCTATCAATGTGATGAAAGCACAGTTAGATGGTTTACTTCATACTTAAGTGAGAGAACACAACATGATTATACAAAAAATATTCTGTCTGATCCTGGAGCAATTAGATATGGAGTACCACAAGGTTCAATTATAGGTCCATTACTATTGATATTATTTATTAATAGCCAACCACTTTTTACTAAGCGACTCAATTTCATCTACAAATCTCTATGCAGATGATACAATATTGTCAGACATCCAAAACACAAAGCACAAACTTGAAATTTCTTTACAGAATGCCCTAAACAAACTGGACAACTGGTGCACATGCAATGGCATGGTGGTAAATACTGGTAAAACTAAAATATTATTTATCTCAACATGGCAAAAAGAACAAATCTTGGTAGAGATGATCTATGTCTGACATGGAAGGATAAAAATTTGCAAATGATCTGTCATGATAGACTACTTGGTGTTTTGGTAGATAATAACCTATCACGGACTCAACATATCAAACATATCAGTAAAAAAAGTTAATTCAAGTTTATGGCTTCTCAGTAGGATAAGACATTTTCTCCCCAAAAGGTGCAGAAAACTATTTTACAACAGTTACATACAACCCTATTTAGACTACTGTAATACAGTGTGGGGTAATTCAAATGATAAAAACATAGCCAAGCTAGCACATCTTCAAATAGCATTCAAGCTAATATCAATCCAGAAAGAAAGCAAGGAAACGTTAGCTGGTAAGTTAAAAATATTACCTATTAAAGTCTGAATCTGGTTGAGAAAAGCCAAATTAATGTACAGGATATCCTATAATAGTGCCCCTGAATATTTACAATCACTATTCCAGTATTGGCTACCTGGTAATACTCCCCACCTGCAATCCATGTCTACCAAACAGTATAAACTTCCCAAACCAAATAAGGAATTATTAAAAAATGTTTCAAGTACTCTGAAACTTTGCTCTGAAATAGTACTGCAATTGACATTAGAAATGCCAACTCCATTTCCTTCTTCCAAACTCATTATATACAGTGGTTACAGAGATGCAGTAAAAATAAATTCCTTTGTATGAGCGCCTAAAGGCAGATTAGTTCTTTAGCTAATTGTGTTACCCTCTTTAAATAAAGTCATTATTATTATATATTTAGTCTTCGTCAGTCACTGTACTTAATGGCATAGAGCTATTGGTTTAGGAGTTCAAGCAACCATATGTAGCAAAATATATAGAGTGATGTAAATAAAGCTTGTAGTACAATTTTAAATTCCTGTGGCAATAAAAATATAAACTAGCTAAAATCAGTTCATATATAGGTAGAAGTGATCTACACTATTGTCATACAAATATTTAATACTGTTAAGGTCGACATGGTCTTGTTCCCAATCAAATGATAAATTTATTATGTTTATTTTTTAAAAATACAAATTGGTAGCAAAAATTCTATGCAATCTTATTTGGATTTCAGCGATTAGACCTGACTAGATTGCATTTTTTAAAAATGATTAGACCTATACAAAATTCATATATCATTTAAGTCCTGCAAAATAAATACTATACTTCTATTCTTTTGCTTTAAATATAATGCATGCCTTAAGGTGTATTTCTAAAGCCCCAAAATATGTTAAGATAATACTATATATGCACTATCATGATAAACATAAGGACTTAATAATCCTAAAATGTTTTATTTGTCCAGAATTTAGACTGACATGAAGACTTGCAAGAAACAGAATTTTTTTTCATATTTGATGTAACGTTTTGGGTAAGAATTTTTATTCCCCAGTCTGATTGGCATTCAGTTTTTCCACCTTTGAACTGGTGATTACTGCAAATGATTTATGCAATAGAAATTTTACTTTATGCAATGGCAATTTTGAAACTTCTTTAATTCTTTCAATAACTTGTATGTATTCCTTGAGCATTTTATTGCTAAAGTTTACAATTTTTATGTTAAAAATATAAATCACAAAAGGTATGAATAACTTGACAGGTATGTGGGCTACATTACAGAAAACCTCTTTCTGTATAAAGGATATGTATAGCAGCTGCCTATAAATGTATAACTTGCACTTTGTACCGATAATATCAAAATACTGCATCCATTTACACACAGAATTGAAACTTTGGTAGTTACCCTTACAATACATTTGCAATGACTTCCATTTCCAAAGTGAAATTGCAAAGATGGATAATTGATAAAAATACCTGATTGTTGTAAATGTTGAAATTTCCATGGTATCATGAATTTAGCTTCAAGATGTTTTTACCACATACATAAAGGGATTTAGTATACTTACTATTTTAAACAAATTCCAGGAGATCTAAGTGTGGAGCTAGACCGGCTGAGGAAACTGTTCATACATATGTTGCAGTTCCACCCCAGCCTTGTCTTTAAAATATTGGAGCCAGGTTCAAGGCAGTCTGGTGGTTATCACCCAACTCCCAAGACAGGATTACCAGAATGGTGTGTGGAAAATGTGGGAGATGCCCACAGACTTAGAATAGGTTTTTGTGAGAGACAGCTCTGTATATCACTTTTGCCGGTAATGAATATATCAACTTTTGTTTAGAATGCATACTGTCTCTTAATGCATTATTCTTAATATTCTTAAGAGTTTATTTATTGTAAGAAGTTTCAAGACTTTTAGCTAGACTGCTTACCAAATGAGACATGTGCTTAGATTATTTCTTTGCAACAACTGTGAATGAATTTTAAAATTGTAAGCCATCCAAAAGCAGACATGCATACATATGCAAATGATAAGGACTTTTTTTACAATTGATACTCATCTAGTAGATTATTTTCATTACCTGGTTTCAATGTGGGTACCTCACTATGCTAAACAAATCTAAGCTGATGATAATACAAGGATAAAATTATTATGTAAATATTATATTCATCTGCAATCAGCCATTCCTATTTGATCCCAATACAGGAGTCTCTGACTTCTGAAAATGCTCCCCAAAAACTTTGAGCTGCCCATCTTAACATAAAACTACACTTAATATCAATTCTAGTTGTGGTTGAACTCTCACTGCTCATGTCAAAATAAAAACCATGTGCAATTTTGATCCATGTATATTTTACAGTGAAATTTGCTGATGGAAGATGAATAACATTTGAATATGTGCATGTTCCTATTATTTTTAAAATATATTTTTTTTATATTTTAGAAATAGCATATTACAAATTGGAATAATTTTTCAGGATTTTCAAGTTCTAATCCTTGATGAGGCTTTTCTTGCCTTGGCCATGATGTACAGATGGGATGTTCATGTACTCAACAATGAAGTTGACTAGATGAGCACCAACAGACATGCTGCCTATAGGCAGTTCATGCTACAGCAACATGGAAGGTTGGGGTCTGGACAGAGACGTATAATTCTCTCTTGCTGTTTTGGAATATATGTGACAAATATATGGATGGACAATACACTGGCTTCATCCCCTCTAGGCTTGCATGAACTTAAACGCTTTCTTTCATGTATGAATGTGTATATAAATGAATACAGTTGACTTCATTCCTTGTTTTGTTGTAACTGCACATAATATTGCATCAAACAATAATGCTTTCATTCCGATTTTTTAAAAACACCAGTCTATTTCTGCCTATAATTAATGTCCGCAAGAAGGTCATAAATAAATCATAATCAATGCAAAATGTTTTCGTCAACTGCAGATGCAGCATTATACATTGTTTTCAACTACTGATATTTACAGAATATTATATAACGTGTAACCTGCCTTAGCAGACACATCCATATATTAGACACTGTTTCATATTTTACATAACTAAAATTGAGAGATCTTCTCCTTCACCAAAACTAGAGTTCTTGGTGGTTCTGGAGGCGCCAGGTTTCTACAAATTCTCCTGGGATCATCTTCATTTAGTTCTCTTCTCCTCATACCCTGCTTGCCCTCAAGTCGACAGATGAGGACTTTCAGCATAAGCTCCCTGATGTGGGTAGTGGGTATATGTTTTCTTTTCCTTGCAAAGGTAGACCATCTGCCCCTTTTTTTGTTGTAACATCGATGTTACCTGTTTTAAAGAAAGTTTTAGTTTCTTAACTTGTGTGACAAGCATCCCATGCTAACCCATATTAACGTTTCACCCAATATTAGAGTCTCATGACCAGTTCCCAAGAAGGTGTTGTTCAAGGGTTGTTTTTGTTCTTATTTGTTATATCTACCAAGTACTACTATGTGAGACAGGGTGCATTTTTGCCCATTCCTTCAGAAGGCAACACATTTTCATGAAGAGGTATTAGCTAGTAATCATCATGATGACAGCATCTTCCCCAAACCTCCTGAGTACCCCATATATCATTAACAAAGTGTGTCAGTCCCCTGGGAAAGTGCTATACCTATCATTGGATCTAATTATTACACTTGCATTGCTCAAATCAAAATAAAGATCCATTAGAATGATAACAATGCTAATTACATGATCTGTATGCATGAAACTGTTACGATTCCTTGCCACAAATATAAAAAAATGTGTGCCGCTTGTTACAAAATGACTTGTATCTAATACAAAGTTTCCATGACTTGTACAGTAACATGAATAATATTCCATTGGCTTGATGTCCAATCTGGGATCATACTGTACAATCAACATATAAAATTCTTTCTAATTTCCTGTAATGAAACAAACTTACACTATCTCTTTGTTTCTCATTACACCTCTGCCACTATGGATATTATGATCCAAAGCAGCTAGCTCATTCCTAATCCTGTACACCGGAGGGATGTATGAAAATCTCTTGGCACAATACATCAGGATCTGCTGATGAAAAACTTCAAGCTCCGTAGTACTTCTGCAATTATCAAAAACATGTATCTTTTAACATGTGTCATTTATAATATGCTAACAGATTAATACAGTTATTAAGTAATCATTTCTATTGGTAAATTTTGCATACATAAAATCGTTACGGACGTGTTTATTGATGGTGTCATGAAATTGTTTATACCTGATGTGCATGTATTATACCTGAACTTACCAAAGACTTGAGAAGGGGAATCACTGTACATGTATCATGTGCACACATCTTATGAATGCTAACTTATTCAGATCTTCAAATGGTAAATATATACAATTATTCTTAAGTTGAGAATAAAAACATTTAAAGCGGTCTTAACAGTTTTCTTTTAAATACCATGCAATTGTTGCAATCCTGAAATGGCATACCTGAAATTTAATTAATAATCCACTCTGTTTAGGACCCTTTGGTCCAGAAGCACCAGTGCCAAAGTTTTCAGCACTTTGGAGTCCTTCTTGGGATCAAGCCAAGGTTTTGTCTGCTCTTCATTCTCCAACAAAGGTTCATGCAGGGATTTATTAATGCCTTGGCCATGTGAGAGGATCCACTCATGTATATTGGTGATGTGATGCAGGACACTCCTCCAGATACTCTGAAAGAATGCCGCAATCAATACGTATAGCGCCTAAAGCTGGTCTCTTTTGTCATGGTGACCCCATATTGATAGATTATAACTTGATTTATATCATCAAGCGAAAGCTACACTGTAAATTTGGGTAATGGTTAATGTAGTAGGATTACAGTTTTGCTCGGATCAATGTTGCTTCAATATTGCACATTACTCTGACATTTCAAATAAATTACTTTTAATAGACTACATGCATAGATTTAGTGATGTGTATGTATATACGGATACAATATATTTAAAGAAATCAGAAGATAAGGATTATGCACTGTAACTTTGATTTCATACAAAAATATCATACAGTAGCAAACGTTTACATATATCTTTCAAATACAAGGACATAAATCTCACTAAGAATTGTTCATAGCTGCTAGCAGTCTTACACAAAAACCAAAACTGGTTCATGATGTCTTTGGACCATTGTAATAAAGCCATATTTTCCTTTTCTTTGGCAACCTTGAAAAGAAGGTAGATAAAATAAAGTTAAAAGTGGATGAAGAGCAATCATCAAAACAGAAACAGCTTTCCAATTCCAAACGTTTTATAACAGGAAAGGATGAAAACCAACTAGTTCTGTACAAGTCAACAAATCATTTAATTCCCGAGAATAAAAAATTAAAATTTAAAAAGAACTAAGTATTGTGAATTAAATCCCAAATATGTTCTATCACCAGTCCTAATGAATAAAGTTCTAATTAAATTCCAGAGATGTCCAAAAAAGACATAAACTGTTACCTCAGTATTTTAATTTCAAATTAAATATGTCCTATGTCCATTCATCAGGAGCTATGTGGAGATGGGAAGAGGGTGTTAGCAAGAACTGCATATGGGACACAGCTATAAATGGGAAACTGCATAATGAAAGCATAAGGGGTATATAGACACAATTTCAAAATATACAATCACTGGTACTCTAAGTATTGAGAGGGGGGAAAACAGCTGTGATTATTGGGTTAGCCAGCACAGTATACTGGAACTTTTTGCCTGACCAAAACAATGACAGTTCAAATTATGCCTTTTTTACCATGCATCAGGTGGCACAGGTGAGGTGCCCCACCCCACTTCTGAGAAAGTGAAATTCAAGGTATTTTGTTTTCCAACTCAAACTAAGAAAAGTATGAAGTGGAAAATCAGCCTTCTGGCACAGTTTCAATAATTTCCTTATCAGCATTGCATTTGTCACATCATTGTTTTCAGTAGAATGACAATTGTTAAGACCCCCCCCCAAAAAAAAAAAATCTGCAAGAAATTTGTAATTTTTACATTCCTGATTCAATAGCAGATACTTCAGATACTGAAGGTGTCTTCATTCTCTCTCTATGTTGTAAAAGCACTTGGCCAGGTGTTGATGTGAAGCATGAAGATGTACTGGCTATTGGTTCTGTATGCTTGGGTTCATCTTTTGCTACATTCTTTGTAACTGCATTACTAAAAATATGTATTAAATATTCATTTGTATTATAATTTATATTTTAAATCTGTTTCTGTGTGCTTTGTGTTAAACACTTTGAACTGAAATACTTCATTTTGGCAAGAATACATTATAGATCAAAAAAAGTTTCACATCAATAAAACTAACTTGATTGCAGCTCAAAACTTTAACTGATAACATAACAACCTGCCAGCCATATATTCTGGTAGCACTACAACATCCTTTCCTATCATGACTAGAGATCATTTTGCAACTGTAGTTAATACAATGCTTTATAACAAATTTACTAGTAGTTGAAAGATGTACAATACAATCTTAGCATCCAGCGTATCATAAGCATGAGATCAAAATTGTACTGGATCAGTTCTACATTCAGATATAGAAAACCCTATGAAAAGTTCAACAATAAACATGTATTATTTGTTCTACACGTTCACATGATAAGGTTATTAAGCTTTTATGCAAGTAATGTGCTTGTCACATTAACCCAAGATGAGTGTGCGTGTGAGGGAAAGATAGGGTATACATATTGATAACGCTTGTACATGTACGTAAGTTCCCTAACGGAATTTAAAGAAACTGTCTCACGCACTGGGGCTCGTATCGCTGCTTACAATGTCCCTGTCATATATATACTATAAGCAGCAGGGAGGCTGAACAGACCACTTGTCTGAATCGTCATTTGTCTAAAACATAAGTTTCCTACGTAGGCTGAAAAAACAATGTCAATAAAGTTAAACTGAAGCCTCTAACAGAGATTATTTCCATACGGTTGAAAAGGGATAATAAATCGTTTGGGTTAGCTCATTTTTGTTATCCCATCGTTGACTCTTTGTTTTTATTTTATAGTGCGTTTCGTTTACTGCTGCTATAAATTAAACAGCCAGTATAAATATTATCAATAATGAATATTGGAGAACCACACTCAGCTAGATTAGCTCGAGAGCGACTAGAGGCAATTAAAAAATATTTACCTGTTCGTGATTCTGTCAAGCAACAACTACAATCACGTCAGGAATCTCAAGTTGAATTTGAAGAGGATACAAAACAATTATTTAAACCTATCACTGAGACCACTAAAGGTCTTCTTCCTGCGTTATAAAAAACTGCTGAAGCAACTGGAAAAATAGCAGAAAAAACTAAGAAAACAAAAAAGATTCTTAGAGAGCTTCCGGCTGAAATAGCTGCGGTTCAGCCACAATTACAAGAAGAAGTACAACAAGTACTTGAGAGTATTGACAAAGTTCGGGAGGAGGTCGGTGACGTAAGGAATCTTGTTACGCCAACACCAAAACCAAAACCAAAACCACCAACCCGATTTACCGAAGAAGGTCGTAGACAACTTCGAGAGAACCCTATAGTGGTTGCCGCAACAGGATATCTACATCGTGATGAGTTATTAGGTCCAAACACCGCCAGTGTTTCAACAAAAAAAATGGGTTCCTTTTGTATTTCGAAAGTCCAGTGGTATATCTAGAATTTCTGGTGATCAAAACAAAAATGAATTTGGAAATTTTGCAAGGCAAGTCGAAGAAGTTAGAAGAGCGCCATTACCGCGAGATATATTATCGTTAGGAAAATCGCCATTCAGATCACCTCGTATTGAGGAGGAAGCAACTGGAAGTGGTCTTATTACTCAAGGAAGTGGTCTTATTACTTCATGTCCCAATAACGTCCTTGCCGATGTTGAACGACTAGAAATCCTCATCGGAGGAAAACGAGCTCGTAATAATTCTACAGAAATAATTAATGAAGCAGCTGATATCTGTAAACGATTATTTACAGGCGGTATCATGAATATTAATGTGTATCGGTCTCTCATTAATGAAATCGCCGATGACTACCACAGTGACTAAGTCACTGGATTAAGTATATAATTAAATACAATGACTGTAATAAAATGATCGTACTTAGTACTCAACGTGGACCGACTATGGTCAGGGTAATAAATTCACGATTACCAGTATACAAAATGACCTACGGAGATGGACTAGGTGATGTTGTTCAAGGTCTATTTAGAAGGATAGCCCCAAAAGCAATACCGATTGCAAAGCAACTAGGAATGAAAGCTATTGATGCTGTTCGTGAAAAAGGCCCCAGTGTTCTTGGTAATCTTGCTAGTAAAGCATTCTCAGCAATCAAGGATAGACTAGCACGATTAATACGACGAAAACTTCAGCCACCGGTGAAACTGGCTAGCACTGAAGTAACGCCTGCAAATATTAGTAAAATAATAAATCAAGCTGCTAATCAAAAACTAGCAGAGTTGGCTGATGTACCATTATCAGAAAAAGAAAAAAATATAACCGCTAGTCTGGTAACAGGAAGTGGTCTCACCTCCCGAAGTGGTCTTCGTGTTAGACGATTGCAAATATAATAAAGATGTTCAAACGTGTATCTGATCCCGCATTCGACATGGACGCACCAGTACTCAAAGATGAGTCTGTGCGTGATTATCAATATTATTCTGATGACTCACGAGTTCCAGATCAGCGTGGGAGAATTGAACTTCAGGTTCATGATACAAGTAGATATTTCTTACCCGCTGAAGCATTCATTGAGGTAGAAGGTGAAATTATAAAAACAGATAATACTGTATACGCCGCTAATGTTATTGTTGGTTTTGTTAATAATTTTATTATGGCGTATTGAGTCTAGCACGATACAGCGATGATTATTCAAGGTCAGCTGGCCCATCAATGATGTTTTCAAAAGATACTTCTAATCATCCAGAAAGTAGAAACGTAACTATTGGTAATGTAAGAAATCCCGCAGGAGACGCAGAAACTCCCGTAGTAATATCAATGAATGCAAATTTTAACTTAGGATTTGTAACACGTAAATCAATGTTAAAAGGTAATAGGAGAGCATTTTCATGTACAATTCCACTGTCACATATCTTTGAATTCTGTAGAAATATCAGAAAAGTCATTTTCGGAGCTAAGCATACAGTTGTACTTGTACGAAAAGCAACCGACGATGATGTAATATGGCGACCCGCTGGTGATGCTGGTAAAGTAATTCTTACAAAACCCTCATTGTGGATGCCAGTATTAACTCCATCTATTGCTCAAGAACAAAGATTAATTTCTTTTATGGATCAAGGTGGTAAATCGATGTTATCTTGGTTGACAGTAATAACAGATGCTGTGCAGAGCACTTAATGGTTTATTTACTTGGCAAATAGCTTCTCAGCAAGGAATAGCTGCACCGCGACATAGATTTATTGCTTTTCAAAATGTCGCACGAGTAAACAGTCAAGACAATTATATTATGATATTTGACAATCTTGGTGATTCTGAGGTTTCATTAAGGATAAATGGACATCAAGAACCATCCGAGGGTATTTTATTAAATTTCGATCAAAATCATGTAGCACGTGCTTACCATCGATTAATGACGTTCATGGGCCGTGATCAAAATGTTGATACTGGTTTACAAATATCACAGCTAGATTTTACAACCTTATATCCGATTTATTACTTTTCACTTGAACATTTAGATTTATTCAGACAATCTGTTGTTGACATACATTTTCGAGCTCGTGTTGATAGAAATATTGTAGATATTCCTAATTACAGAGCAATCGCTGTTATACTCAGCGATAAATCAATGTTACTTGAAGGTGTTGGTGGACGAATGAGAGTTTTTGATGCTTCAGTAGAAAACATGTAATTAGATCGCTCATAATATTATAATGTCATATAATCACGTTAGTGTTAGTCTGACTCTTGGTCAGATTAAAAGGCTACAATCAGCATCAAAAAATAACTGTGGAATAAAAATATCGCTAAAAAGAGAACAGATGAGGGGTGCAAATAAATTATCGTTGACCGAGCGTAAATTTAGAAATTTCAATGAAGCCAAAAAATCAAATAAAGGTATAAAACTTACTCTTTCTGCGGGCGCCATTAAAGACATCGCTAAGATGGTATATTTCCACTTCTTGCAGCTATACCAGAATTAATAGCCGCTGCATCCCCAGCTGTTGCAAAAGCAGCTGCATTAGGCGCTGTTGGAACCGCTGCTGGAATGGCATTAAAGAAAGCAACGGGTCAGGGAATAAAATCTTACAAAAAAAAGGGAAGGGGTCTAAGATTGCCAGGGACCCCATATTCATGGTACGGAAAGGGTCTAAGACTTCCCGGGACAGTTCATTGATTCTGCCTATGTCCAATTTTGATTTACTTGATGCTGCTAAATTATTAAAAATAAAAAACTTCAGAGGTGTTTTTATGCGTGATCAATTACCAAAAAAACAAACAACATTGAAACCGGTATTATTAATCTCGATAAAAAATTTGGATCAGGTACTCACTGGGTTACGTACGTGATTGATCCAAGTGAAATTATTTATTTTCATTCATATGGACTAGCGCCACCCAAAGAATGTTTAGAATATGTTAGCGGCGATAAAATCGCTGTGCAAAGTACTCCAATCTGGTATTCAACATTACCAACACAAACATTAACTGATCCGCCAATATGTGGTCGTGAAGTACTCGCTGTACTTGATGCTGTATCAAAATCAACAAAACCACCTCATAAAGTCGTGCATGAATATACTACGTTGTCACATTTAGACAGACATTAGTAAATATAATGGTAGATATTTACGGAAGATCTTCTCGCAAAACACAGCAGCAAGGTGATTTATCTAAATATCCAACTCTTGACCAGCTAAGAAATGAGATTGATGATTTATTAAACATTACAAAGTGTGGATCAAAATGAAGTCGTTATTTTTCAGGATAAAGAAGGACGATTAAAGACAAGTAATATACAACTGCCAGATGTACTCATACGAATTCCTAATGCGGTTGTTAATAATATCGTTACTTTTACTGATCAAGGTAAAATACAAGATTCCGGTAAGTCAGTCAACGATTATATCAAAAAAGCTGGCGATTCATTCACGGATTACATTATCATGAATCAAAATAAAATTATAAACCTTGGAAACCCAGTCGCAGATACAGACGCCGCAACAAAAAAATATGTCGATGATCAAGAATCTAAGTACGTATTAGCCAACGGCGGTATAATGCGTGCATTTCTCAATATGAATAATAATGGTATTAATAATCTTAGAACACCAGAATATGATTTTGATGCTGTAACAAAAAAATACGTCGATGATAAGGAAATTCCTGTGACAACTTCGCTAAAAACAATCAATGACGAAATGATACACTCAATAATACTTTTTCTAGACATGTAGAAACGTTCTTAAATTTTCATAGAAACATAAACAAAACCATTAAAGAATTGTTTGGGGAACAACCAACCGTTGTCATAAAACTCGCCGACGTTAACACGCAACTCAACGATATTGTCAGTGGAATACCTAATATTGTTCAAAAAACTAATCGGATTAAAATTCCACACGGACAAATTAAAAATATCGTATATACAGCAGCATCGGGATCATCAACATGGACACCACAAAATAACACTCTCGAACATACCGCAGAAGTAACTGGGTTATACAGGCTGTCCATGTACGGTTTGGAAATTACTGCGGCCACTTCATCATCACCGAATATATATCATAATCCTCTACTGGTGATGTTAAATAAGAGCATCAAAGAAACATTTACGTTGACGTCAACGTAAATGCCGCCGAGACGTTACTGGTGGTGTCTGGAATTCGTAGCTGAAACTCCTTAATTAATTACTTAACGTCATTGTATAATGGATCAAAACCAAGGCCCCAAACCTACATCGACGTTCAACGTCACAGATACAATCAAATATGTAAATGTCAGATTGAATTAAAAAATATAATCGACGATTATACAGTAAAAGTAAAAAAAAATATTGCAGACGTATGGTTGTCATTGATATAATTGTTTACTCAGTTTCCGCTATTGTTGCTGGGGCCGGGTTATTATTATCAACAATAACAATGACAGCGCCTGCAGTTGTAACAATTGTCGTTTCAACTTCAACGACTATCGCAGGCGTTCTCAGTATTATAGCTAAGAAGATAGCTACATGTACAAATGATAAATTACACGAGTATATAATAAAATTACATACAGCAACAAAAGCCTATTCTAAATTATCGTCATATATTTCGTTGTACCTCAGTGATGGTAAACTATCTGATGAGGAGTTCGCAACGATAATGAAAACCTATGATGAAGCATTTAGAATCGCTAGCGATTTTGGTGACAAAGTCACTCACAACAACCAAGGCGAAAAAATGGAGAATTAAATAATTACAATAATAATAATGTCTGAGTCCTCGACAGCGTCGAGAGAATTACTTCAACAGATCGTCACTAATACAGCACCATCAAAAACTACTATGATATCGTTAAGTTCGACCAATACTGAGTTTAGCGTTAACTTTCCAACCGTAATTCCAGCGAAAGAAATAGCATTAGCACAATTACGAGTTTATCATAGCTGACCAAATATTAGATCAAAACCATTCGGTGGACTACAATCAAATAATTCATTAGTATTTGCTAATAAGAATAAGCCTGATAGAACTCCTGATTGGCAAGTAGTTAGTATTCCAACGGGCAGTTATCAAATAGAACAGATCAGCGATGAGTTTCAAAGTAGAATTAAATCTATTACAGGAAAAGAATCAAAAATAGCAATTAGTGTTTACGAACCAACATTATCAGCTGCGATTGAAATAAATTCTCCTGATTATGTTGTAGATATTTATCAAAGTTCGATTAGATCAGTATTAGGATGGCCTGAAGTTGCACCGGTTTATAAAGGCCCACCAGAACCACAACGATCTGATTTGATTATAGATGTTAAAAAATTGATAAAACTTCCAGAATATCGAAAAACTTATCCGTTTATAGAGAATCCGGATGCTTATCGTGGTTATACACATTATACTCATTTTGTAGATTTCATTGAAGGTAAGAAAGTTACAACAAGAATATCAACAATTAACGTTGAAGAAATTAACTCAAAATCAAGACCAAATAAATCTGAACATGGACGTGTACTGAATGATCTAAGAAATTTATTTTCCAGCATCAACACTTTTTATGACGATGATTTAAAAATAAAATAATTGAAACAATACAACATCTGAATCAAGTTGCATCAGACTTAGAATATACAAATAAGTCTATCGTTGACAGAGAAAAAACATTAAACGCACCTGCAGATAGATTTTTTAGTACTTACTTAGTTAATGAAGACGGCCCAATTCAGCGTGTAAGTTATAAACGTTTATTTACAACAGTATTTCTTAAACATTATGGAATTACAGAAGAACAGCTACCAACATTAAAATTCCGGGATTTAACTCTGAAGAGCTAAAGGAATCAGTTAATGATCTTATTGATGAACACTTTAAAAGAATATGTGATTCATAGAGAATATTAATCCCGCCACCAACCGTTCTTAAATATAATAATGATCCATATGGTGGAGGTCGCCATATCTTACCTGATATTGTTAATATAACATCAACAATCG
The DNA here is from genome assembly GCA_016617855.1 of Megalonaias nervosa. Classification (NCBI taxonomy): domain Eukaryota; kingdom Metazoa; phylum Mollusca; class Bivalvia; order Unionida; family Unionidae; genus Megalonaias; species Megalonaias nervosa. The sequence continues at coordinate 28,466 of JAECUM010040614.1, forward strand.
CAGTCAATCTAGTATGTGACGTAATTGATGGTAGCTATCAAGTAGATCTTGAAAAATCCACTCAAGCTCAACAAGAATATATATTATATTCATTTAATCCTCAAGCGCCCCCTGGGTGGTTAATTGTATCTGAGCCAATTAATCCAGTTTATCTACGTGTACATAATCCATTATTGTCAAGAATAAATTTCAAACTCACCGATCAATCAGGAAACATTCTTGATTTAAGAGGAGAAATACTAAATATTAATTTGTATATACGCTCATAGAACGTCTGAGTAAATATTATAATTAAGAGGGAAAAAAATAATGATTCTGAAATTTATTTATTTTTTATAATAATATATTTGAGTAATAAAATAAAATACTTATATATTCTCCGACATAAAATCAAAGATAAAATAGTTATTTTGTTAATCTGCAACCTCTATCAAAATTGCGGAAGCTATACATTTATTTTAGAAAATGTACACTTCCCCTCAAACGCAGATAGAGCAGTTATTTTTTCACTGATTTTTTCATGTCTGAGGTAATTGCACATTTAATAAAGCCAGATAACTCTGCTCTCTCTCTCTCTGCAGAGCAAATTAAACGATTATCTCCCTTACTGCTACGTTTGATTTACAGACGACGAAGATATTTTGTTTTCGTTAATTATTTAGTGATTTATTTGCTCTCTGTAAGCAATTAGCTGTTAGTGAAGCAGCAATTTGTAGCAGAGAGGGATATTGATGCATCTTTTGATTCTGATATCCTTAAATTCACGTCGGTTTATACAAGTGCGTTGAATTACAAATCAAAGTTATTTGTAGCTCTTATAACGCATGTATTTTGACCTAACGAACGATAACTCATACAGAAAATGTAATATGCGATTATTTTACGAATTATGTTTGAAAAATTGAAGTAAATTCACGCTACAGTTCTACAATAACTGATTTTATTCTATTAGTAAATACATGTCCAGAGTAATCACATGTAAGACAGTGCGAATAGTTATATATTTAAATTTAACTATATATTCATAAGAGATGCGGTGGCCGAGGTGTTAAGGCGTTTGCACGCAGATAAACTTCTGTAGACTCGCTGTGTTCGAGTCTCCAAAAATGCTAAAGATATATTATCTTGTATTCGGCGACGGATGCTATTTATAATTGGGGGGTCAGGGGAATCAAAGCCATAACAGACAAAATACACTCTCCCACCATACCACCACGTGGTGGGTGTACTTTTGCACTCCCCGGGGTTTGTGTATGGGGGGGAGTGTACAAAATCTGTTGTGGATTTCGAGGATTCCCCGTCATCATCATTGTATATATTCATAATCATATAATCATATGTTTGTGTCGTCCAAAAATATAATCAAAATCATAATCATATGTATATATAGTCATAATCATACAATCATATGTTTGTGCCATCCTCAAAAAATATAATCAAAATCATAATCATATGTATATATAATCATGATCATACAATCATATGTTCATTAGGATAAGTTTACGAAAAGTTAGGATAAGTTTAGGATAAGTTTGGATAAGTTTATGTTTGTGCTGTTAAGTTTATGTTTGTTGTTAAGTTTATGTTTGTTGTTAAGTTTATATTTGTGCTG
>JAECUM010040618.1:0-31490 GCA_016617855.1 Megalonaias nervosa
ACATACATACATACATACATACATACATACTGTGGTCTACTTTACAATGGCACAAACTATTGCCATTTACATTATTAACAGCAAATGAACAGGAAGCATTTTTGAAAAGGAAACTGAAAAGAAAAAAAAAATACAAATATTGTTAACTGTTTTTGTACATGAAAATTCGTTAGTAGTAATAAATACATGTACATTTCATAAATTGTTTCCTTGTAGGTCTTATACTGGGATGATAAGGCTTTTTATCTTGAGCAACAGTTCATCAGGGATAGGGACAAATTTATATGTGCAGTAAATGTGATGCGACTGAGTGTCATGAACAGCAGTCCTAGTCAGGTTCTTGAAAAGCTTGGATTCAGGGATGCCATCAGGCCTGAGCCATTACCTGAGCTGGTCAAGTGGATGGAAGCAGCTCAGTTAAGCAGTGATCGATTGAAAAAGGCTAGCTAATCAGTAATATGACAACATTTAAAAAGCAAATGAACAAATCAGGGCTGAATTATGGAAGAAAGGAATCAATATATATGCCCAAAGAATGCTATAGAATCAATGAATTTGAAAGTCATGCATGTGAATAATTTAAAATCAGATGTATATGGTGGGCTATGAAGATAATGGTCAGCAGTTATCCTTAAAAACTTTGAGCGGAGTGATGGAAAATTATAAATAGTGGAAGCCAAAATTGAAGAAAGTATTCCTGAAAGAAATATAAAATAAACCTAACAAAATTCACCAGCAAGTCACATGCATATATGATAGTGATTACAGAATTCTTCCAAGCCTTTGTAACAAGGATGTAAAATGGTTAAAATTACATCATCTGATGCCAAAAACTAGAAGTTATTAGTTGATAATACACAAAAAAAACTTTTTACTTATTTATGCACTTTGATTTGTAAAAAAAAAACTGGTTAAAATTTAATTTTGTTATTTATTTATTGAGATTTTATGTTCATTAGCTCAAGAACTGTGTATATACTGAATTTAAAAGGATGCATGAAGTCTTGCAGGTTGAGATTCAATTACACTATGCTGGAACAACTGTAGCAGAGAGCCTTCACCTTGCTACAGCCATTAATACAGTTTTTAATTAATTTTACAGCTTTGTGACTTCATAACTCGTGTAAAATATGAAATTAGATATATATGGGAAAAAATTATAATATCCAGTATTATATTTTCTACCTTTGAATTAGCATGTTTTCTATCTTTGAGCTAGAATATTCATCAATGAAACTAATGGCAACTGTTATTATGTTCTCTTCAACCATTACATATGTAAGTGTTGCAAAATTTAAATTTTTTTTCAAACTTTTTTTGAAATATTAAAAAATCTTTTCTGACTGAATGTATATCATTAATAGAGTGATTAGAGTGTTAATGAGAGTTATAATTGAAAATTATGTGTTCTAAATGACATACCATTGTCCATCAGATCTTTACTAAGCCAGATGGTGTTCCAAATGATGCTTCAGAGTCCATCAGACCTCTACTATTTTATATATATATATATATATATATGTATATCAGATTAATATATTTTGTGTTCTGTATGCATTATATTTTTAAATATTGCAAGAATAACAGTTTATTTACTGTCATAGAATTGGCTGTTCATGTCAAGTGGCAAAAGTAAAGCTTAGAAATTTAAAGTGTTATGAAGTAATGCATTAGAAACTTGTATCATTTTTTCATCAAAATGTACCTGTTGTAGTGTAATTCATATTACATTTAACTACAAAAATTGCCTTTTGGACTAATGGCAACTGAGATTACAAACCATTTAATCGAGACACATTGGCACTGATATTTTTACTGCCAACATATAAACAAGGAATGTTCTACAAAAAATGATAGCATACAACATCATTAATATTTTTAAACACCACAAGAAAAAAATAGCTCTGTTTAATGTAAATTGACAACTTGATGATGCAACAATACGGGATGAAATATATTTTTTACTACACTCATGATTAAAATTAGTGTTCAAATTATTCACATACTACAGCTCTCCCCTGTTATAACACAGTAGTCAGGGTCCATAACTGTTAACCACGTTATGTACCGAACAACGTTATAGCAAAAATGATGAAAAATGCTGAGTGTACTTGTGTTTGGGTGGGGTAAACGAAACTTGAGTCAAATGTGTAGTAATACTGTTAGTTTATTAAAAGCAATGATATAAACACTGCATTTTTAAATATACTTACCAGTTATAATTTCTGTCTACAGCATCAAGTTTAAAGCAGGGGTCACGCTACCAGGCGAAGTGGGCGAAAAAGTCGCCTGAGAAGCGTAAACTTCGCCTTCTTCTGTTAGGAAAGCGAAAACGACTTCGCCCTCTGATTTTTTGGACGTAAAATGACTATAGATTACGACTTTGAGATGCCCCCTCGCTGTAGCCAGTAAGTTCTGGCACTGTTGTAACCCAAGGCCAAATGTATTTACGTTGTGTTGATACCAATCAGCTTACGGCGACAAAGAAATTCTTGCACATTCACATGCAAGTTTTAATAGCTAACTAACCATTAACCCGTTTCCGGAGCAAGATATCACTGCTTGATTACATGAAGTTGGGCACACTGTGCTATGATGAAAATATACCAAATTTTGTTTCGAAATTTAAACATCAATATCCAAATAGTAATTTGCTTTTAAAAATATTATCGGTGAAGAACGTTTTCTAATTTATTTCTTTTTTTAATAAATGGAGATTTTAACTGCCGTATTTGCGTATTTTCTGTATAAAATCAGTTTGAAACCGTAAATGAACTTGTATTGGCGGACATCGCAGCGTATATGATATACCACTTCATTAAACTGTCTGTATTCGTAAATAATTGGGCAAATAGGTTCAGGAAAATATATGATATAATGAAAACAAAGTTTAAATATTATGTGATAGGAATCTCTGTTGGGGAATTCGAAACAATGCTGCAAGGTCAAGGTTGTTTTCTGAGTTACTGTAATTAATTTTCGTGAAAATACGAAAAATATATATAGTAATGAAGCAAAATGCTATTTAACTAATGCATATCGTTATTACCAGTAGGTAGGCAAATAATACAACCATAAATATGGAGTCCTATTAATGATTTTGTAACGAAGCAAGAAAGTGAGTAGTTATATTAAGAACAGCCCTCCTTCTAAAAATAGATGCACTCGCACTGTGCAATACGAATTCTTGGATTTTCGGTTGGGGGAAAAAAAAGGGTCCAGTTTAGTTATATATCGACTTTAGTGCTTCAGTGTGTTGTCTATGAATAGTTACAGTAATGTTTTATCGGGAACAATGAAATCAGGACGAAGAGTATGGTTTGAAGTCACTTGTGCATTTATTCCTATGTACATGTATTAGGGGCTGTTTCAAAGAATGCGAGAAATCTTTTTGACTGCAATTTTACACAAAACTTATAGAAAATAAAATAATTAAGTGGTAGTTTATTAAGCATTTTTACCAGCTCGCTGTTACAAGACTCTAATCTTGTTACTGCTATCAGTTAAAATTAATTACAATGTATAGCTTCTGATGTGCTTTTTAAGTCATATGGCCAAAACACTGCATTTACTTCAGTTCAAACACACATATACTACAAGTATGAATAGAATGGGTATGAATATAAAAATTTTTATATGTGTACAAAATATGTTGATACTAACATATAACACATATTTTTCAACTTGAAAATAAGGCATTGCTTAAAACTGTTAAAAGCATACTGAGAAATAGAGCACATCATTAAAATAAGATAATGCAGCTATCTATCTATCTATCTATCTATCTATCTATCTATCTATCTATCTATATCGTGTTTCTTGCTTTGGTCTCACTTCTCCCTGTTTAGCTCCCACTTCTCCCTGTTCTGACCAAAAGGAGAAGTCACTTCTCCCTAAAATTTAAGTCTAGCTTGACCCCTGTTAAAGTGATTAAAAATGTTGTAAACAATTACGAAAAAAATTAATAAATTAAGGTTGCTATTGAGGTCAATGCAGCTCGATGTTAAAAGCTTCATTCTTTTTTAATTAGGCGCTCACAATCACATATTTACCACTTTTACTCCCATTTTGCAATTAAAATCTGTCTGTAGCAAGTGCACTGAATAATGTCAAGTCATTTTTTAATCAATAAAATATCTCGTGTTTAGTTCAAAATATCAGTTGTATATGATGATAAGTGACTGAGTGATGTCACATCATATGCAGCAATTCAAAAACATGGAATGACAGACAAATGACAAAATTACATGTATGTAATCCATTTAAAATCCAATGATGTCCAAAACAAACATTTGTTCTCAAAATGTACTAATCCAAATGGAATAAACACTTCACTCACATGATGTGTATTTCATGCTGTATTTCGTGATGTTAGGTTGTTTTAGCAAAGTCTACGATATTTCTCAGCTGCATAATTATGAAGGGCTCAATGTCCTGGTGTTCTAGCCATATCACTCCTTTCTTGAATGCAAATATGGCTTCAGAAACAACATCGGGTGTTTCTGGCAGTTCCTTCTGGTAACTGTCAATAGCAGATCCTACTTCCTGTTGATCAGGATCTAAATTTTCTCTTTTGGTGCCTAGGTAGAACTGGACAATGTCAGCATCAGTCTTACATTCAACAGTGGGGCAGTCTTCATTAGTTTTGATCCAGTGCTGCACATTGTCAGAAAAGTTAAAATGCCCCCGTAGAATAGCTTTAGCCTCTTCATTATCTTTCTCCATGAAACCCTTAAAATAACAATCCTATTGACAAAATAAGCTTTCCTTTTTCTGTACATCTCCATTGTGAGATCAGATATCTTAATTCACTCGTAAGGTAGTGATAAGACTAAGCTCACTTTTAAATTTGTTTTCACTGGAAAGGGACACTTAATTGTTTGAATAGACGTTATTTGTACTGTAGCTACATTATGCAAATGAACATCGATCTCCTCTGGAGTGCACTGCAACAGATTACAGAAAGTGGCAGTAAGTTCAAAAGACATACCGCCGCTAATCCTTTCTGTGATCTGTTTCCATCTGGGTGTTAGCAAACAATGGTCGACAATAAGCTGGTCTTCTGAGTAATCAGTGAGCTTTCTTTTCAGAGATAAAGTCACTGATCTGTTGGGGTGGCTTTAGTGTTAAAGGTAAATTTGACAGTCATGTATACTTTAGCCAAATGCCATAGTTGATACTGACCAAGGACAATTACAGCTTATTAGAGACATGGGCAATTTCAGGTGTTCAGTAGCCTGTACAACACAATATCTTACCTTCCCTGAATACAACAGTGGCTAACTAGACTTAAACTGTGACTGTTAAAATACATTCTGACAAAGTCCAAATCAAGTACAGTAGTTTTGATGTAAATATTTCAGTTGATGGGTGTAGAAAATTATTTGTAAAATTTTTGTTTAAAATTATGAGTTTTATAATTTTGATTTTGGGGTCCATAGCACTACCATGCTATGTCTGGAATTGGATTATTGTGAAGTGCATGATAATGGAGGAGATCTGTAATGTCTATTATCCATAATCACACATCTCTTGACATTAGGCATATACTAATACACAGATATACAAATGAGTGATAACAAATAAGTGATAACAAATGAGTGATATTGCTTTGTAGACTGCACCCTTACCTCTCTTTCTCAAGCAAGAACAATGACATCTTGGACAACATACATTGGTAGTGTGTTAGTCCCAAATGACATAATAAAATCATTTGATTTGTTTTGGAAAATTTATTTTCATAATTAAAAGTTATGGTATGTACAAGACTCTATTGACATAAATATAAATGACACATGTAGAACATGTATCGGGACAACATTTCAACCATTTTTCAAAAGAGAATAAAAAGTAGGCATCTTTGGACAATTATTATTTGTAACTGTAGGAAAGAAAAGAGGTTAAAAACAATAAAGTAGAAAAGATAATATTGTTTTCATATTTATTTTTAAAGATAACCTACCAATATATGTGGTAAATGTTGGCATTTGAACAAAACAAATATCAGAACAAGTATACATAGGTATATTCCTTTACAAAACCCATCACTGAGTATTGAGATAATTGGTATATATATATATATATATATATATATATATATACCCCCATATGTATCATTACTGGATTTATTTTCCTTCATTTTGTTTGGTTCTTATTTCATTTGCTGTTTTACCTTGAATTAGGAAGGAGAATTATGTTCCTACTTCAAATTCCTGTGCAAAGGTACACAAAATACAGTAGAACAAAAATGGCAAACTGCTGTCATTGTTGTACATGATACAGTAAAAAATCTGCTATTTCTGTATGTTATACATATTGCTAACCAGTACCTTTGAACATGAAATGAAAGAAAACTTGCTTGCTCTGAGTGAATAACATATATTTAATCATTTGGATGAAAAACATAATTATTTTCACTTGTAGCTTTGCCACTTCTGAAAATACTGGGTTTTCACCTACTCAATGAAATATCTGTTATTCACTCCAAGCAAGCAAATATCCTGTCTATATGAATGCAATAATGAGGAAGAAACTGGACTTTTATTTTTACAAGTATTTTTTACATGTCTTGACATTTTTGTTCATTTGATACCATACTTTTCTTAAATCATAAATATGAAAATATTTCATGATATAGGAAAGTCTTTTATGTAAATGTTACAGATAGGAAGTTGCCTGACAGTATTGTCAGATTCCATCTTTTCTGAAATTTAATGTGCATTAGAAAACATATTTGCTTTCCTGGTAAAAATTCAAGCAACTGACACTTGGAAAATTAAAGGCCTTAATAGAGGGTAAATAAAAATACTCCATGACACTTGTGACACTATTATATTACAAGACATACAGGTCATGCATCCATTAACTAATATTTCAGCAGTGGGTGCCATTTTTTAGAATTTGATTGCACATGCCTTAAAATTGCAATCATTTGTTCCAAAGATATTTTCTGTTTATGAATACCAAATAATTTGTGTGACTACACTTACTTTGAACCATCTGAAAATATTATTTCAAGCAGTCTTCAAACATTCTATATTTTTGGACATGTGATATGACATTTAGGACTATTTTGATTTAATTCACAAAAACCGTGCCTTGCAAATTTTCACTTTGTATTGTTGATATTTAAATTGCTTGTTGATTTTACGTAAAATTGTTGGTTTAAATTATTGTGCTTCATAGTTTAAGATACAGAGTTGTAACACTATGCATATTAAATGTGCACATCATCTGACACAGTAGTCCTTTCACAGTAACTTGTTGCCTTTCATACTGTCTATATATGTAACACAAGCATTTTAAGCTATACTCTGCAGATCATTGCCTGGATTATATTTGTGGCAGGCCTCATCATTGATGATCTCCACACTTATTAGGAGATTATGTATCATTGCTGATCCTTTCAGAGTCTGCATTAGAATATGGCAATGTTAGTACAACTCTTCTGAGTCCACCAAGAAGTTTAATTATTTCCTGCCTATGGGATGATTCAGGTTGCTGACTGCCTGCCAGAACTGATCAAGATAGGTGCTTTCTGGGTTGAATTTGGGAAATTCCTTGTAAAACTGACTTTACAGGAATGACAAAATGCATATTCATGTTTCTTTGAACTTGATTCCACCCACTGAAATTCCAGTTTCTATCCATTATTAAATGTTGTGTGATAATTTGGTTGTTCAGAATTTGGCATTTTTTTCAGCATTGGGATATGGTGCACACTTAGATATCTGGGCAAACTTGAAATACCAAAGCCAGATGGACAGATTTTATGCCACTTGAGCTCTTTAGTAATGACTAATATGGCCATAATCCATTAATATCTTTAACCCTTTCCAAATTACTTCTGTCACATATAGTTTAATTTGTCTTGACAAACTTTAAATACTGATAAAAAAAACTGATCCTGCCAAAATAATCCAGGTGACATTGATCATTTAAAGCTGCTTGTGCATTTTAGTAACCAAACCATAATCTATTAGCATCTATAATCCTTGCTGAATCATTACTGATCATACATAATATAATCCAATGATTACTTTGAGGTCATTGTCTGTAAAATTAGCTCTTAAAGTGTCATGCTTGCTTTCATAAGTAGCTCAAAGTCATGTATTTACAAGGAGTCTTTACTGTAAATATTCTATGAGATGTTCATATGTATAGTATCTTAATTATTGTAAAGTTTACTGCACCAATGTTAATCCATCGTATTTGGCATGACATTAAGACTGGCAGTGGGACAACTTATTGTGACTAATGTTAAATCTTTTTAAATGCTGTTATCTTGTGGAACCAATGAAATCATAGCCATTAAACAATAAATAAACTTTTTCTATGAACGCTGCTAGGATTATATTCAATTGTATAAGCTTTAGTGGCAGTTACATGGACTGTAATTGACACCGATTTCAAAACAATTTCTGAATATAAAAAAATGATGCAACAACAAATTTAATTACATGGTTATCAGGTGGTGATCAGTTTTTACAGACAGCCTTAAATCTCTAGAGAACAGTCTCACATGTTATATAATGGAAGCGATTCAGCATCATCCTTGCTGATTTGTTTAAGAAACCTGTGGCAACAACCATCCCAATCCTTTGTAAGCAGTGAATCCAGACCATTGGAGCCTTTAGGTGTACATAGACTTCATAAATAGTGTCCCTTGGGGATTCACAGACTAGAAAATGCAGATGGGCTTTTTACTAACATTTAAATGATATGTATCAAATGTTACATTTTTAATACACATGCAAAACAGTGAAAAATGTATTGCAATATTTATTTTTAAAATATAAATCAAAATAGTGAAATAGATATTGAAATTTTATTATCAAAATTTTGAAAAATTGTGAAATATATATTGAAGTTTTTCATAATTATAAATGAGTATGATACAACATAATAACAAGTTAGACAAAAATTACAACCACCTTTAATGTTCAAACTAGAAAAAAATTAGAACATATAAATAAACAAAATCTATGAAAAATCACTGTGCGATTATGATTTATTTAATTTATTTGCTATTATGCCATGTTTGTAGAAGATGATCAGTAAAACAAATTTGACAATTCGTGTGAAAGTCAAGTTACCCTTAACTCAAAACTTATACAGACACTCACCTAGGAGGGAGAGCAAGTTGAGTGTATACATTTTTATCACAGAACAAAGCCTCTTAATATATTAAATACAGGTGGATATTGTCTTCAAAACTATTATTCAACATTTTGCATACCAGATTTAGAAAGGAAATAAGAGAAGGTGCAAGCTGGATGTTTGACAGAATTGAATATATAATATTGCAGATTCATATCAAGCACTCAGAGGAAGATCATATATAACTTTGCTTGAACAGGTCATAAATTTTTTGTATAAACATTAAGATAAAGACGGTAAGTACTTTTTTATGCAGAGGGTGTAAAATAAACAAAGTGATGATGAAGACAGACTATTCCAATACAAATTACAGTCATTGAATTATATTGTTGTTATGAGTATAATGTCATTTTTCAGCAGATTAATGCTATAGATGGTGGCTAGTATATCTGATGGAGAAAGAACCACCAACCCACAGAAGCTACTGACAAACTTTCTCGCATACCTATGTTGGTCAAGCCTGAGAATCAAACCCATGCAGACAGATATGAGAAGTCAGTAATCTGTAAAGATTTGCACCTTAGACACTCGGCCACCTGTGTCCCCTCATTGATTTAAGTGATGTCATGTAAAATGAAGGAGATTATCTATAACACGCTTGAAATAATGGAAACTGAGACAATGGTAAGGATGTCCATGTTATGAATTGTCAACGAATTGGCATGGAGCAACATAGTAGCACAACTTGGAGACATTAATCATATTGGAATAGCAGAAATAAGTAATTAAAGACATGTTGACATGTTAATAATATTTCAGTGAGGTGTCCTAATGACTATAAGATGGAAGGCACCATTATGTTGTATTAATTGTTTTTAAAATTGGTGTCATCACTGACAAACAGACACAAGATAAAATACTTTTGTACAAAAGGTGCCTTAGAAAATTTTTAAACTACATATCTGCATCAAGTAAAATTTCCATATATTATTTACTTGTTATTGTGATTTTGAATGTACCATTGTAATGGGGGGCCCCGAGTGGCCGAGTGGTCTAAAGCGCTGATCGTTACAGATCACTGCCATCTCACCTCTGTCTGCGTGAGTTCGAGTCCAGGCTCGGCTAATGTGGGTACGTGAGAAAGCCTGCCAGTAGCGGTTGGTAGTTCTTCCCGGGGTTTTCCAGGGTTCTTCCTCCACCATTAATACTGGCGCCATGTATAGCCTATCTTGTGCTGAAAAAGTGGCATTAAACCCTATAACAACAACAACAACAACCATTGTAATGGAGTGTCTTAGAGGTGTGCTGTGCACCTTAGGTGGAATGTATGCCAAAGGAAAGCTACTGCATACGGGCACTGTGGTGCAATACTGGACATGGACATAGTGTCCATTAAAGCCTAGAGAATGAAAAAGAACAGCCAAACAAATTCCATAAGAATTTTGCTTGTACCTCATATCAACCTATAAGACTTATGAACTGATTGCTTATCGATGTACAGATTGTATTAAAGTATTTTAGGATGTGTTATATAAATAAACTTATAAAGAAGAAATGCAAGACCTATTATATTTATCAAGGCAATTGGAAGAAATTTTAACTTGATATACCTGTGATAGAGAAATAACTGAAAACAATGTTCATGAACATAGTCACATAAGAGGTAAGTATAGACATTTAGCACATAATGAATTCAGTTTGAATTTTAATGTCCAAAATGAATACTATTGCTCATTCATTACTTCTCTGGGTATGATAGCCATCTGTTCTTCAAGATGCTTGTAACAACGATTGAGATGAAGTACAAAATGCATAAAGAATGAGAAATACATATAACTCGACAAGGATTAAAGCTTTTTAATCATGGTGGTTAGAAAGAAGTGAATGTATTGTTCAAAATGGTTTCTTGTTCAATGGGACATGCTTGGCCATACCAATAGTTTTAGAAGGTGAAATTCTAGACAGAATTCATGATATTCACCAAGGCATAGTAAAGTGCCGAGGACAGGCCAAAATATATGTTTGGTGGAGCAGCTTAAACACTCAGTTGGAGAATTTTGTGAAATCTTGTCAAAAATGCATTAGAAACGCAACATATCAAGTGGTACTAAGGATAAAAAGCGAATTTCCAACTCGACACTGTAAGAGATTTGCTTCACACTAGCTTGAATTAAATGGAGAAATGTATGTCTTGGTAATGGATAGCTTTCTCATTACACATAAATTATAGAGCACAGGTTAAATGGCAATTGTCAGTCTTTTGATTCAGTGTTTGCACGACATGTTATACTGGAAATATTGGTACCAGATAATGGTCCACAATATTCATCGCCAACTTTGAACAAATGTCCAATGCAATACGGATTCTATCGTGTGATAAGAAGGTCAAAATATCCGAAGAGTAATTCTCTGGCAGAAAAAGTGACTCAAAGGTGTTGATACTGGCAAAATCTGACGATCCTTATTTATCACTGTTAACATACTATCAACTCTATCAACATGTGGGTATAGCATGGTTAAACTTTTAATGGGCAGACAGCTACAAACTTCCCTGGCAGTAGCACAAGAAACTTTGAATTCAAAAGGACCATACTTAACGTGCATGACAAAGACATCACCATTGCTTAGTGTGATACAGGAATTTGAGGGCATTTTGTTTTACAATCAAGGAGTTATTATGGAATTTTTGTTTTCAACCAAAGAGAATGACTTTGGGGTATTTTTAAAAAATATAAAACACATATTAGTGGTAGAGGGACCTGGGGGTAATATGTTAATTTGGGTGGTACAGATTTTAAACTGCAAAATGATTGTCTGCATTCAAGTGGATCAAACCTATCTTATTTGGGTGAGTGGTCCAGTATCACAAAATCTGTACTACTTGAAACATGAACTTCATTAAGAAAACTTTATTGAAAATATGCTGAAACAAGGGACTTATTGCAAGTATATGTTTTATGTTACCTGGGTGAAATTAAATGACATTGACCTCAGAGACCGATTCTTCCAAATCCTGTCTGCAACAAATATGGCTGGCCTAATTTCAGTGCAAGTTATTTAGGCAGCAAATCCGAAAGTAAAAACTTTGATGTTAAATAACTTTCAACATTCTCTGTTCGATATCCTAATATGTTTTAACTTTCAGATACATTTTCACACAATTTATGTGCGTTCTTTTGAAGAAATAATTCTCATTAATTTTATTTCAAATAAGATAATCCTATCAATTTTTTTTACATATTACTGAAACGAATATTTAACATAATGGATTTATTTCAGAATACAACATGAAAATATTTGGCAAAATGTTTAATACCCGTTTTTCACAAACACGTTTGTAAATAGAGAAAAATAAGATATATATCTGTAGTGCTTCAGTAGTAAAACACAACGTAGAAGTAAAGTTGGGTGACAAACCGCCAATGCTAATATATTTTTATTGCTTCTCAATGGCAAAGATAAAATAACAGTAAGTATGCATTTACAGTAGGGATTCGTGCTCTTTTTCTTTATTTACAAGGTGTATTCCACGGTAGTAAAAAATGGATTTCCTCTGCAGGTTACTGATATTAGAAAGTTTTAACAGCTCGGATCTGATATCTCTGCTAATGTATTTGGAATAGTCGCGGTGTGATTATGTGTGGATCAAAAAATAAGCCACGAATGGTAAACCTTCATAGTAAGTGCAAGGGCAATAGATTCTTTGCAAACGTTGCATGCATGCATTTAGCACCCAACAACTGTTTGACGAACCTAACTTTGACTGTGGAATTAGTGATAACACACAGCGTACGATTGTTCCTGAACCTGGTTAAAATGTTTTGAAATGTACAACGGTGCAACAAACATGAAAATACCCAATGTCATATATGCGGACTTGGAATGGCTTAAAATTCCTGTTGGAAGTTCCGGTTCCAACGACCAGGACCTAACAAATATAACACAAGTCCCTGAACAAATCTCGTGGAGATCTTGTTACACTGTTGTCAGATGTGATGAGCAAATTGAGTCACCAACAGTGTATCGTAGTAAGGAGTCGGTTCAGGTATTTCATAAATCGCTTGAAGTTAAGACGAAATGGACCAAATAGCGGCTCTGCTCACCCACTGACATAATTATGACCAGTGATGATATTAATGTGCTTTCTGAGACAACGCATTGTTGGATTTTTGATGGCGCTGTTAGTGGAATTGAAGGTGCAAGCCAAGTTCGTGATCAGTCACATCACTGATGCGTATAATGTAGCTGTCCACCCCGCATGCAATTTACAATTACGAATTAAACCAAGTCAAACAAAGATAGTGTTTCATAGTCTGTGTAAGTACGATGGCCACTTAATAATGCAGGCAGTAGCAACCAGCACCAGTAAGTTTAATTACAAACAACATGGAAAAATACATGACTTTTAAACTCTGACAATTACAGTTCATCGATTCGTTACAGTCTTTGAATTCGTCAGTGTACAAGTTAGTTAGCAATCTAGCGGCAGAAACTTTACAATTACTAGTTGGTATTGCACCACTAACACTGACTTCTTAACTAAAAATGCTTTCCACCCATACGAGTACATTTATTTTGATCTTAATAATCTTTATGAATGGGCAATGATGCAACCGTTACTTGTTGGTGAGTTTCAGTTGATCAATCCCACACACGCACATAAATGATTACAACAGCTTCAGCGACCATGGATATTTCTTTGAAGTCGATCTGGAATGACCTGAACAACTTCACCACACTCATAAAGATTATCTGTTGGAACTAGAAGCATTGTCAGCGCCTGGTGAGTGGTTGTCACCTTCTTAGTGCGCAGTCTTTGCTGAAACTGTACGTAAATCTACTGAATGTACCAAGCTTGTGCCAAATCTCAATACCAAAAACAAGTATGTGATGAATGTCCGAAATCTGCAGCTGTATTTATGATTAAAAATATGTGTAAGTAAAGTCCATCGAGTGCTTGGATTTCGCCAACAAGTTTGGATGTCGCAATACATTCAAATAAATATGGATTTGCGCACAAAGGCCACCAATGACTTTGAAAATGATTTCTTTAAATTCATGAACAATTCAAATTTTGTCAAAACAATGGTGAACTTACGAAAGCGAGTTCGAGTCGATAATATTCGTGATAGTAAACCATGCAAGTTTCGAAGGCTTGTTGCTGTTTCGACATTTGAATCCCGAAGGTGGACTAATTGCTGTTCATAGTAAAAAAAAGCAAGACTCAAGTTGACAAAACCATTCAATCTTTGCTCGTCAGTACTGGCTTGTCGAAGCTGCTCGTGTATGAATTTTTATGACTATTAAACCATTTTATTAGGATCATGTCAAGACGCTTTACACCAACACCATCTCGCTACTGATTCATGAAATCACCGATGATGTTTAATCAGATATCGCATTGAGCTTTCTCGTCAAAGGATTCGACAACAGTGACTGTTCAAAAGAACACCCGTTGTCTAGGAACGCCAGTATAAAGGTTGTTACCAAATTCAAAGACGAATGCTCGGGTAAACCAGTCAAAGGATATGTGGCACTTAATGTAAAATGTACTCAGTCGTGGTTGAGCTGGAAGTTTTAAAGGCCCTGACAAAAATATGAAAAGACGAAAGGATTTCTACGGGTTATTGTGCAAAAGGATCTCAGGCATGATATGGAATGTTGTTAAGAGCGACGTGAATTCGCACGGCAAATATGATTAGGTCAAAGAAGCATCGCACGGGTGTTTACTGATGTATCAAAGTGAGTTTGTCGTGTTGGGTGTCATAGAAAATCAATTCAGCTTGAAACTGTAAATAAATCAATGGATCATGCAGGGTCAGTAGCGCGACGTTGCCCGTCTTCTAACTCACCTGGTGCGTACAATTACCGAAAAAATTATTTCCAAGTGGTTCTAAAGGTAGTCGTTGTGAAAGCATATTTTGGGTAACAGTTATAGTCTTCTGTCGAATTGCATTAGCTTGTTTTAATCCACTTATACGTGTCATTTCATTATTTAGTGCATGTATTACTGATGGATATCGTGTTAGCCATCCGTGCGAGCACTCTGAGTCCGAGATCGCATTAATGATTCTTTTGATTATTGATGTCCAAAGCAAGTGTGCGATTAAATCGTTCCATAATGCCCAACAGGTGATGTTTTACAAATAATGCAACATTAGATCCGATAAATTCTTCACCTGGATCTACCTGTAATAATCTTGGCGATGTTAATGGTCAGCGTTCATAAATACGTTTAAGCGCATCAGCATCTTTTGATGTTAATGTTTCAACTTTGTTGTATCTGCTTGCAACATCGACAATGATTAGCGCATATTTGTATAGTTGTCCACGTGCACAATCGTACAGAATAAATAGGAGATTAACCTGAAGAACCTCATTATGTATTTATACATCAGAATTTTGGCACTGGTAGGTAAATTTGTTAAAATGCTTGTTTGGCCAGTCAGTCACGAGCAACACCATGTGTGACCTTTGCAGCGTTTGACACTTTTTTTAACAGTGGTTTCAACTCTTCAGTAACTACGATGACTATAATATATTTTGATAGAATCAGCTCAGAAACCATGTTTGTTTTGTATCAATATAGTTGACGTTGAAAGGCCACAAAGGGCAATCTTGACCTTCATGCCCTTTTTGATGATCCATCTTGCGATTTGTTCTCCAAGTGTCGGATTAATCGAGTTCAAGTCAGGAATTAGATATATCCTGGTGTGTTGATGTTTACGATAGCATTTGATGTTTTTTAAACAAGGTCATGTCGGTAACATGTACAGTCAACAAGATCAATAGGTGCTTAACCACGATTTGGTTGGTTGTTCGAATCAAGTCTCATATCAAGTCGTGCCTCAGGACCACAGTAATTATATCCAGGGTATATACTTTTCACCAGGATATTTACTCCATGATGTTCCTGGTAATATTGTTAATGCACCAGTGATATAATCGACAACATTTGTTTAAAATAAAGGTGAACTTTTTATGCTCCACATCGAACACAACTTCCAATGATTGCATTTCGACTATTACGTGTCTGAACTCGAGCTGGATTTGCAGCTCAGTCAAAACAAGCGGCACGAGAAGTACCTCACATCAGGCTTTGAAAAAACATTTGCACCAGTGATCAAACCGACAAAAGAAATAGTGCCAAAACCTAGGCAACTGTTTTACAGAGTCCCTGAAACCACTGCAGCGATGATTGGGACCGAAAACTGCTCTGGCCCAATTAGCACAAACACACATTTAGGGAATTTTTCTACACTTGTTACGGCTGGTGTATTGTGCGCACTTGAAATTGCATTACCGTTGTTGCGTTAATTGCAGTTGGCCTAATATTCGATCACAACCATTTGGTGGTTTTGGTGCAAATAATTCATTTCTGTTTTCATTCGACAGTGGCGCGACGTGGAATAATATTAACCTCCTTGCAGGCGCGTACGACATAGAATCGATCAATGAATAAATGCAAAGAAGATTCAAATTTTTGACCTAAAAAGACCCTACAATTTCTATACCTGCCATTAGTTCACGCACAGTTCTGTCATTGTATTTGATTCAACACCATACACAAGTGACATAAGTTTAATGTTGGCCTGAAATAATTTTCGACGACAAACGAATTTTACGCATGGGATAACATATTTTGCCTTACATTGTCAGAATCACCTCAACGATCCAAATCAATTTAACCCGTGATGCCATCAGTGGCAGTTATGAAAGCAGGTCTGAAACTACATGTGCAGCTGTTCAAGGTTATATACTATTTGGGTTTTCACAACAATGGAACCATTTGGTTTGATATCGATGACTCCCGTGTCGCCTGTTTATCTTTCATGTCATAATGATCGGTTGACTCGTATTTGTTTTACCCTTGTTGATCGATGCGGGCACATTGTAAATCTTCGAGGTGCAACATTAATAACACAATTGTACATTAGAGATCGACATAATATTTAATATCCTGACAGTCGTACGCGGACATGTAATACGAGTTCATGTTGTTACGGGAGAAAACTGGATTACATGACATATGACTGAACTGGCCTTGGTGATATTTTTTGTGTTTGCAGCCGAACCAAAAGGTGCTCACGGCCTTGTCATCGCGCCATGCACCAATTGCTAAACAAAGCCGATTACACTACCATAAACAGAAACAATACCTGTCGCAGGACAATAACGACTGTCAGATTCGGAAGTCACTCAAAAACGAAGAGAAAATTCGACTATTGCAAACTTATTAATGGATTGCTGATATTGTTGTTGTTTAAAGCCATTTCTCAGCGCAAGATGGCTATACATGGCGAACAGTATAACTGGTGGTGGTGTTGGGGGGGGGGGGAAGAACCAGTGAACATCACAGGAAGAACCACCTACCCTCGACCTGGCAGCTTTCTCAAATACCCACAATGGCCGAGCCCGGTTAGGGTCCCTGATCAACGAAAGATAAAATTACAAGTGCAAGACACCTGAAGGCTTCCATGTGAGTCATTCTTGGAATTGACGGGTAACTTATACAACAAGACTATGCCAATTACAGTCGCAATGACCAAGTTGGATTTGTCAACAATTGTATCATGGCGTTGTTCAATAGAGCACAGAGCACATTATTCCATCGACAGAAAGGAAATCGAAGCAACTCTTGACATTGTCACGTCGATTATTGGATTCGCTAGATACAGCAATGATTGTGAGGTATCACCTGTTCCAGCAATGATGTTTATCAAACATGCCTCCAATCGTGCAAATAATAGAGAGTATACTTTAGGAAACGACAGACACGCTGCAGGAGATGGACCAGCGCCTGTTGTAATTAATGCCAACACAAATTTCAACATTTGCAAAGCGTCGATCATAACTCTTTGGGGAGTTTTTGTGGTTTTTGTCTGCAATTCCCCTCAGTCACACATTTGGGTTTTGCAGAATGAAGCCAAACATACACATTAGTTCGTAAAAACAACACCAACGAAGCAGGAGGTAATCTTGGTAATTTGTATTAGAAACATTAACATTGTGGATGCCTGTGCTAATTCCTTCACTATCTACCGAATCACGTTTATAACGTTTATGCAGTCGGGAACCGCTTCAACGCTATCATTTCTCACACATACCACTCATGTGCACCCATGACAAATAGACATTTAACATGGGATTACTGCCCCCTAACACGTGCTCGTGTTGGATCGGGAAAATAAACAAACCCAGTGATATGATATTTGACAAACTCAGAGTGTCTGAAGTTTCTCTGAGGCTAAATAATCATCAGGAACCCTCTGAAGAAATTTTGCTTAACTACACAGAGAATCAAATCGTACGTGCATGTCAGAATCCGTGGTCGTGTATAGATTGACATCAAAATTGTCAGTACTAACTAAATCCAATCCTCCGATGCGAAACAAAACTTCAAAAAACACCAAGAAAATTCACCGATACTGTGTTTGATTTTTGTTTGTAATGTTGAAAGGAACAGTGCATTTGTCAAAAATACGGAGACAACGTTTTTGAAAACATCTGAACGTTCTGTGCCAAATGGTGACAACAGTACATATCAGTCAAAGAAAGAAAATACTGGTTTAACGAGGAGGATTTCTGCCCATTTTGATAGAACCCTTGCTAAAAGTGTCTGCTCCTTTGTTAGGATCGGTTGCTGGACCACGTTCAGGAAGAGTCATGAGATAATGGCGAAGAAAAAGAAGATATAAAGGACACCTTGTTTAATAGGCAACACACTTCTAACTTTGGATCTAATGGAAGGACGAAAACTCACTTTAGTTCTATACAAGGATGGATGGAACTCTGGTACGACAACGGATACTTCATTTACCTCCGACATCTAATCTCACCGAGATGTTGAATTACAGCTAGTGTACGATCCTTGATGTATCGAAACGATTTGTCAGAAACAGAAAAAAAGCGACAAATACTGCAACTTCTTCAACACTTTTATCAGAAAGCTTAAACAAAACAACTAAAGCTGCCCTGAGAGATTTTAAGACGATCATGAAAAACGAACCAAAAGCCACCAAGACAGTCACAGCCAGGGGGAATGAAGAAGAGGAAGACAACTACATCTGCTCCAGTACGTAGCAAGATTGCAGTTTCTTTGTTGTCATCCTCTGTAGTTCCCAGACACGAACAAATAAAGGCTTAGGTGAAAAAGGTGATTTCGATACCTTCTTCCGCGGAAGAAAATAAGCGAAAGTAGGGAAGACAGAAATGAAAAAGACAAGAAGAAAAAATTAACCAACCCAGCAACCTACTTATATTGCTCGCAGGACACTCCAAGCCTCGTCCAAACCAGTACCACACAAATCTAAGAGCAGTATCGAACAGTGTTTGACTTATATAAGAGCGAGAGCTACAGTGGACCCCATCATGGGCACACTTTTGGATAGCATTTACTATAATCCTGCATATTCTGCTGGTTATGGAGCAGTTCAAAAATCGTACCTTGCTGCTTAAACCAAACTTAAAAGTGTACGTTTACCAGATTGCGATAATGGTTACTGGAACAATCGAGGTACACGTTACACAAACCAAATTTTCAGAAGTCAAATAAAACGGGCTAGTATGTATCGTCAGTGGCAAGCAGATTTAGCTAATGACTCTAATTTGGCAGCATACAATCGTGGTTACAATTATTTGTTTAGTGTCATCGACGTTCTTTTGAATTCAGCCTGTGTAGTTTCTTTTGCTTCTAAAAGAAGTTCGGATTTAGAGCAAGCTTCAAAACTGGTTTTGGAACGAAGTGCTTTTCACCCCTTACAATGGCAAACGGACAAGGGCAAAACATTTATGAACCAAGCTTTTCAGACTGAACCGATAAAAGACATATTCATATTTAATCGCTGAAAATCCTGAAAGGAAACCATTATTGTGGAACATTTTGAAAGAACTTGGAAAGAACTTCTGTAGAAATATTTTACACATTAATACACTCTCAAGCCCATGAACGTGTTACCGCAACTCGTCAGATCTTCGAATCAACCGTACCGTCGTAACTTTTGATGTGAACTCGTAGAAGCTAACCTTGAAAACGAAGGGATGCTGCTTGATCGATCGTTTGGAATGTCACATACCACCACAAAGAAAGAAGTGGTGTTAAAAACTAGAGCTTGGGTTCGCACTGGAAAAGCCAAACGCACATGAGTCAAAGATTAATAACCTAAATGGACAACCGAATTGTTTCATGTCACTAGACAAGTATGTGGACGTGACCCTCCTGTCCAGAAATTGGAAGATAGGAACGGGGAAGTATGAATAGTAACATTTTACTTGCCTGAATCACACAGAATGAACGTAATTAAAGACGACGTGTACTATAAGTCATTCACGGTCGAAAAACAGGTAAAGCAGTCAAACGCCTACTAGAGGAAGTGAAAGTGCGTTGGAAAGGATATTCACCTAGTTTTGATTCTTGTGTTGGCGCTTCACTAGAAATGCACAATAGAAATAAAAAGTAAACACCATGCCATTAAACAGCTATCTCACCTTTTCAAAGTTCCTCTCATGAATTACAAATGCAGTCTCTCTGGGTGTTTTGTGGAGATCGTGTTCCTAAATATCAGATTGCTTTTTTCTGCAAAATCTTTGTGGTGCATTGTGTCATCGGAGGAGCGATTGTCAATTTGTGTTGGCAAGGAGACAAACATTTGTGGACCATTTTACTCAGCAATCGTATTGGTTATCTTCTTGCCTGTCCTTCCTTGAAATATACTATTGCTAGTAACACAGCAACAACGATAACCTTGTGGCAAACACCATTCTTCCAGTAACAACAGCAGCAACCCTCTTTTGGAACATTTAGAAAATCATTCTTCTTTGACATCGAGTGACTACTCGAAAACCAGAAACATCAAACTATGAACAACTAATTATATTTAATATTACCTAGTGATAGTTCTGTGGATCTGCTTCCCAACAACATCTTATGTTGTTTCGCATCTAAATTACCTGAGAAAATACAATTGGATCACGAAGCAGGTTGTAAAGGTTCTTTTGTAGAAATCATTCATCCAACGCAATCACTGAATATGAACAACGGGCAAAATACGTTCATCATCGATATCATAAACGAACAGATGGACAAAACTGATCCTCTCATTTACAAATCTAAAAAGCCATCACCGTCAATCCTCAGTTGGGCTAACCCATGAGAATTCTTGTTGGGTATTATTCTAATGATTAATATCTGGTCCAAACGATTGCAGCTATTTTCAACAATCATTTTGGCAAAGCACCGAAGAAACGATTGCAACAGTTCACTGATCGAGTGCCATAAAATGTAACTCCAGAAGAGCGTGCTTTGTACGCATAGTAGGGGTAGCTCGTTGGTTGGTGGATCCATTCCCACCCGACTACAAATTAATTAGTGCGCTGTGCGCAACTTTTAAACTCCGGAAATGAGTGCTTGCACTCTAAATAGGAGCAAAATCTCGTTGAGGGGTGGCTCGTTCCCACCCAACGAGTCGACTTACATGGCCGAATGGCCGCAAACGTCACAAATATAAAGTTAGTCTAGGTCATTCGTGCCATTCGTAAATATCCTAGTAGAGTAAAGAAGAATGGCAACCGTCCAGTGTTGCCAGGTAGGGAAGTTGAGGGAAGCAATCAGTTTTATTGAGAGGGCGCTTTACTTCCGAGACCAGATAGAAGAAATTGGGTGTTACCCCCACCAAAGTCATGTTCACTGGGAGCTGACCTCTCTTACAACAACCAAGAGAAGTAATGGTGAATGAAGTGGCAAAGACTCAGGCAATCCGGGAGGAGAGAAAAGAAAAGGATCATCAGTGCGTCAAGACCAACTGGATGGAGATACAGGAAATATTTCGCTAGCAGGGGCATAACGATTGGATCCATGATGAAGAGAAGGAAAGTAGAGCCTACGTTTAAGCAAGAGGTCTCCAGACCTTGGAAATATAAGGAAAGGAGAAGAAGAAAATTAACAGCATTTTCAGGGCCACCCAGTTCACTGGAAAAGAGAGATACTTACTCTATTTGCCAAACACACTGTGTTTTGTTTATGTTTTGTAGATGTATGTGTTTATTTGTGTATATTTATATTGTTGTCAACTAAAATTTAAAACCCCTTTTACCGCTTCTATCTTCTGTGTGATAGTATGTGAGAGGGTATAGTGGTGTGTCTATAAACACTTCCTACCCTTGTGTGTAATAGTATATTTGTATGTTTGTGTGGATGTATGTGTATCAGTACTTCCTAATCTTTTTGTTGTATTGTAGGGGTGTGTGCCTGGATGGTAACAAATCACGGGTGTTGGATTGTTAGGGTGTGTTTGGATAGTATATGTGATGTGTTGGATTGTAGGTGTGTGTGTTTACGTAGTAATCAAAAAGCCGGTGTTGGATTGTACGGGTGTGGACTGAACATTATATATGATGTGTTGTATAGTAGGGGAGTATTTTTGAATAGGAATCAAATCGGGGTGCTTGAGTGTTGGTGTGTGTTTTGATAGTAAAAGTAGTGTGTTGGATTGTAAATGTGTGTGATTGGATTGTAGATAACAATTTTAACATTATCATTCCAGTTTGACCCCATAAACACGTTTGACCATATAAACTATTTTGACGCCAGATCACTATCCCAAGATAAACCTATGTATTAGTTTAATTTAGGATTTCTCGCATGACCTCATGCCGTCTTTCTCATGTTAACCTATGGGCTAAAGTTAATTCAATTATGACCCCGATACCCCGAGAAAGCTACTCAAGAAAAGAGAGAGAGAGAGAGAGAGAGAGAGAGAGAGAGAGAGAGAGAGAGAGAGAACGAAAGAAAGAGAAAGAGAGAGCTATGGGAGTCAATAGATAGATAGCTAGATAAATAGATACATATATCAAATTGGAGATAATTTACCCATGAATTGTATCAATCTGGGTCCTGGCCTGAGTGCGTGTCTGAGAGAGAGAGAGAGAGAGAGAGAGAGAGACTCGTCTATTAAGATATTGTTTTCTGGATGTTTATGCAACCATTTATTTGGAATAGATGCGAACTTTTGTGCAACCGTTTTTCATGATAGATGCGAATTTTAGCACAATGTATTTATTAGAGAAATCGATATGTAATTGATTTTGTTGTTCATACTATCATTGATAAACATCTGACATATTATTCTCTTTGACCACCCCTTTAGGAAATTCCCCAATTTTAAAGATTTTATTAAAAATCACATTAAGAAATGAACTAATGCATAGTAGGGTCCACTGGTAAAAATTGACCTGAATCTTGTTAGGACCTGTGGTTTTTATTTTCATAGAGCAAACGCTCTAAATTACTTCTTTATTTGTAACTGGTTTATTCAATTCAAAGTTACCGTTTTAAATTCTCGCAGTACCTTCATAGGAATCCATATTTTTATTATATGGTTCTATTAGACATTAATAAAGACCGAAAATAATCTAACCAGTCACTCTCAGGTGACTGAAAACGGGCATGCATCTGTAACCAATACTAAAGTTTAATATGAAGAGATTTTAAATGTTACAATTCGAGTTATGTTTTTAATTGAAGACACAAAGTATAAAATAATATCTATCGACTGTTGTTTTTGGCCAGCTTTTTTACATTCTTAAACCCGAATTTGGAGCTGTATGAAGTTAAGATTTCTGGAAAAGTTGTGATGGTTTTTTTTTTAAACGGTTAAACTCATGTCAGTTCATTTAGTGACATTCTGGGTAAATAAGTTTTCTTCGCCAAGCCAAAGATTGATTGCAACACTTTTGTTGAGTAGTTTTGAAAACCACAGATCTAATGTCAGTTGATTTTTAATTTCATATTGATATAATATTTTCCGTAAAAATAGAGACAAGAATTGTTTGAGACTATCAGCCACCCACGACATTCAAGAAGTTTCCTGTCTGGAGTGAAAAGAAAAGTAAAGCAATATTAGTTTTCTATAGACATCGAGCAAAATGGAGAGAAGAATAAAGAATGGCTGGTTGGTAAAGCCTAGTATTTTATGAACGACATTGTTAGTACAATACTAGGCTGTATCAAGGCGAGGAAATGGACGATAAGCGTCTTTCCCTAGGCAAATTGAGGCACTAGACTTGATATGATCTAGGCATATCTGAAACAGGCTACCCTTGAATTACAAGTCGCATGCTCTACTCACCTAGTTACATAAGTAGAACACAAGTCAGGGTCCTTGATTGAAGAAAATTTGTAAATTAAATGATTACTAGTTATATAATTTCCTCCGACCGTCTGTGTATTTGTTTATCCTAATGAGTAATCCATATGCACGCATAGCTAATAAAATCTATAAAGTTAGCTGGAATCGACCTTCAAAATCTCATTGCCAGGCAAAGTCACAAGACACGTCTATTCTCTGTTTATCACATAGTCGGTACACTTTGCCTATATTGTGTGCAGTTTCATATTTTTGATATTATAACATGTGAACATATCACTTTATGTGATTCTGATTGGTCCAAATAAGCCCATGAAATTATTGTGCAGTATTCTATTTACTGATTGGCTGCGATCGTGGAAAAACTTTTGTAACCCAGCCTTCTGGAATGTTTTGTTCTCAATCAACAATTTGGCCGCCATTTTCCGATTCGATTCACGAAAGGAGTTGGGAAAAATGGTCTCGTCTGTCTGAATAAGACCAATTTACCACCGCAGGGGCTTGTTATGTCATGCATAACGTATCTTAACATGAAAAATGGATAAAACCCCAAGACAAGAACAACAACAACAAGAAGTAAAACTAAGGGTATTGATCAGTTCATAGCGAATGTATAAGTTGGGGTTGGAGGAGGGCTGTAAACCGGAAGCATGGAATCCACCCTAAATACAAGCGTGGTTTAAATGTTAACTTACAGAAGTAAATACACTCACCTCTGTTCACAGAAAAACGTAGACAAAAACTTGTCTCCAAACTGACAGAAGTTTATCCAACCACTGCATATTTACGTGGTGAATACGTGATGCAATTCCGACTCAAAATTAAATTTGCTTACATATGCTGTTCCAAGTGAAATACTGCAAATATCCGGTCACAAAAACATTACATTAAATATGGGAATTTCTGCATCCAGGACACCTTTCAAATGAATTTTGCAACAATGTAATGTTTAGTTGTGAAATTGACATGTTAGGTTACTTAAATATGGACCGTCTACTGCATTCTAACCGGTACTGCATCCAACAATGTGACATCACGAGCATTGGGCAGTCTGCGTTTAAAAATGATTTTGTCTGTGTGAAATGTTCTGTTTATTGGGATGGACGCTTGTTCTTTCACTTTTAGTTTACACGAAAAGTATAATCTACTTTTCAACCTTAATACTAGTTAATCTTTCTTTGAGACTATTTTTTACGTACAACCAGTGAAAGGTGCAACGTCTGTTAGAATGAACGAAATTATTCGTTCTTCTTTCTATTTAAATAATTTCCACTGAAATAAAAAGTATGTGATAAAAAGAATCTCCGATTGGCAATGATTTAATATTTCTCGCAAAAGCTGGACATTATTCAACTCGTTTCATAAGTTCAATATTAAATCATTACCCATTTGTAATCCTCTATTTATTTGTAACATTCGATGAGATAGAGGCATCTAGAGTATTTGTGAGTGTGTGGATGATCTCGTTAATATTGATGGATCAAATCTAAACAATTTGATGGATGACTTATCAAAGTATCAACTCTGATACTTACGTACATATCTGTCTATACCCATCTACCTATGTCTGTGGATGTCATAATGATTTGCTGTACTAAAAATTTGCCATAGTCACAGTGATTACGTAAAATAGAAGACTCTATTACAATGGTTTTGCCGTTTTCAGAACTCGAGCCGTTAAATGATAAAATCAATATTTAGCTTGGCGAAAAACATTTTTATAAATTCAAAGTGCCATGAAAACATGAACTGACATTAGCTCTGTGGCTTTCAAAAATGCCAAATCATTGCTTTACCAGAGGAAGAAAAACTATTCTTTACCCTGCACCTAGCTATCAAAATCAAACTAAAACATAAAAGTGACAAAAATAAAACAAACTCACAAACCCATAAATAAATAAACTGTGTGAACTGCCCTACATTTTACCCAAAGTTAGCCTGTTTATTAAGCTTGGATGCCGTTTTCTTAACTTTGTATCCAAACTAATGAATAAAGAATTTGACCTGATATTGGAATTTTTTTCCCCGCAAAACAGGAAAACGGGCTGACAGTCTAGCTAGCAAATCGGTCCTCCAACGGATTTTTTCACAAGAAACATAAGACCTTCCCCGCCCCAACCCAATCGGATGTGTTTGGTAAAGACACTGTCTGTCCCGCGCATACATTTGTCTTTTGCTGGAATCTTAATTCCGAGGATGGTAGTTTGTTTAAAAAGAGGAGATAAGGCAATATCAAAATAAACTGTGCTCGTGAAATCTTATTTGACTTTATTCGAAGTCACAAGACAATTAGGAGTCAACAGATGTAACGACATTTCGTACGACGATTTTTCAGAAAGATATGCTTTGTGGAGATTGATTTCACTCCAGACCTATTCTCTCTTTTTGACTCCACTGGTCAAATTATAGCGATTATGCGGATAATTCGGGTATGGTGGCTTTGTTTAAACGAGTAGTGTAGAGTGGCTTTGAAGGAGCGTGTGTGTGTGTGTGTGTGTGTGTGTGTGTGTCTTTGAAGGAGCTAGAAGGTTTATTTTATTTATTTGGGGTTTATGAGCTCATATTTGACTTGGTTGAAGCCACTGGACAATACAGTGCTGTTAGAAACATGAACCCTAACAGACTCATTAAAAGCTATGGTCAAGTCCTCCAAAGATTGAGTACCATTGTCAAACAACAGTGATGACAATAAAGGCAAATACGTATCGTCTGCCTCTGCTTCGTAAAACCTTTTCAAACATTTGCGAATTGTGAAACGTGATATTCCTGTTATTTCATACATATTTTCTACCACTAATTTTTTTAAAGACCTGAATTATCATCTGCATCTGAACTTGTCATTTCTTATCGTGGGGCAAAATGTGTTGTTTATATCAACAGGGAAGTCTAAAAAAATAAAACATACCACTCGTTACTATTTTCGACTACTATCAACATTTTCAATGGCACAAGTATACAAAATTAAGCTTGCAAAATAAAGTTTATCCATACTGTAGACGTTTTAAATCATATTTCTCAAAATTACGTCCATTTTTCTCACTTAGGTTCTTAGGAAAACATTAGGAGTGCCTGGCAAAACAGAGTTAGAGAGAAAGAGGGAGAGATAGGGTGAGGGGAAGTAGGGATGGAGTAGAGTATAGTGTGGGTTTTGGACAGTATATAACTACTGGTGTAGATGACCGGGTGCTGGATAGTAGATCACCGAATAATGGTCAAAGTGTATACTAAACATATGGATATATTTAACATTACCTTTCCTCTTGTCGCCATAAGGAACCATAATGTCAGTCATATGGACTAAGGGTGCAATATTAAGTTTCCGCTGGAGGCCATATCAACTTACATTAACTAATTAACATTTTACTGCTGTTTTACCTGATAGACACCTACACATGTTAAACCTATTGATATTATAACTATTATATTTCCCGTCAACCCTACAGAGACCCACTCAGCTTAATTCTAAAGCGTAATGTTAATTCCCCGTTTGACCCCATACAGCCCAACACATGTTGAACCCTTGGACTAACGGAGTAATGTTATTAATTCTCGTTAGACAACATACAGGTGCATATTTAGCAGCTTTTAATTTGTACAACAAAATCCTTAAATCTGGCTGGTCCAGTTTTATTCGAGCACGGTGTATAATGCCAGATCTGGATTTATATTTCTCAATTTCTTGATTGTATTTCTGTATGGTTCATTACTTTCAATGCATCCGCTACTAGCGACGCATCACACGGAAATTTAGTGAAGGAAAAGGCTTCTACTGCTTCAGTAGCACACGTTTTATTGAAGGAACCTAATCCTCTTACTTCTCTTGTGTGATTTTATATCAGTATGTTTTTGGGTATAGCGTATGTAATCACTCCTACTCTTGGCTAAGACTCTAAAACTTTGATATAAATATCCATCAAATCTTACGACAATCATATTTGTTTTTAATAAAGTGTACTCATCGTGTTCCATAAACTGGGTGCTGCAAAATTGTAGATTAGAAAATGCAAAATGCATAATTAAAGTTACGTCTTGGATTACAGCTAGTTAGAAACTGCAATGGAGAAAAGAAGATGGTATCTTATTCCGTGTATGGTTGGAGTTCAACACCACCATGACATCATGACTGATTTTGCCGGAACGGCAGAACTAAATTGTATACCGTAATCATGTAATAAAACAAAAGCATACTAGGAATGGTTAGACCATATGACAATTTGTTTAATTTATCTCACTCCGCCATTTTGACTGTGCGATCACTCTTTTGGTCTTTAGCTATGCACCATAATAAAATATATTTAAATAGATACTTCATATTTGGTTGTACAGTGAAATATCACTGCGTTTTATGGCTGTGTTTAGCTTGCACAGCAAAGGGCTGTGCTCGTCCGTCAGTTGATCTTTAATCTCATCGTATACTTTGATTCAGTTCAAATTGAGTACATTTTCAGCTAGTACACTTCACATTCCAATGAAACGATGTCTTTAACAAAATGTGTGTTTTTCTGGTAATTTTGCTTCTTTGGTTAAAGTATGTACTGTAGTCTAATGTCTTTAAAACTAGGTCATAGACATGACTTCTATATTTTGACATAAAGTGATGTCTACATCAATGGCAAGAACAGCGAGGAATGTTAGGTGAAATTGTTGAGATTCAACAGATTATCTTGATGAGGGATCGCCTTGTGTTATATTATTTGTATGTTTTATCACCGTGATCTTGGTATTTTACCACTACGACGGATGTTTTGTTTTGGAAATATTTCATATCTTCCTGTCAGCTATTTTAAGCCATATTTACGTTTGGGATGAATCCAGAAAAAAGAAAAGAAAACCTTAAAGTTCTAATATGACATTTAATTTTGCTTTAATATCCAGTCATACATAATTATGAATTTTATTATTTAAAAACAAATTGATTTTTAATTTCCTTCTCACAATGTCTAAATTATTAAGGAAGTCATACGGCATCAAAGTCAGCCTATAATCTACAAACATTTTTAAAAAATGTCATGACTAAGCAATTGTGCATATATTGTCAGGACTTTAACTCTTTAGAAAACTCAACAATTGGTCACATAAAATATTCCTGATACAAACAATCTTAAATCTCTTTCAAAACTGTAACAAAAAAAATTCGAAAAGAGACTATACATAGAGACTTTTAGAATTGAGCTTCCCGCAAAACAAACCAACTAAAACGACCGATTTTGTGTTCTTTATTGTATTCGAATCACGATAAATAAAAGCGTTCCTTACGTATGAGTGATCGTCTTTCGCCGATGTTTTGGAAAGTTTACTGCAGCATAATATTGGCATTTATTCTTACAAACAAACAAACAAAAGAGATTGCGCAGAATTGTTGGACGGGATGTATCAACGTGGCCACAACCATGTATCAATATAGGATTTGACGTCTTGTTGATGCCCTTGTTTCTTGCTATATTTAACCTTTCTTCAGACCGCATCTGAAGCCAATGACTATTCATCTCTGTATCGCTTTTGTATTGACTTGAAAACATAGAATCCAGTCGGTCAGAAGAGATAAATTTTCCGACTAGAAAAACAAGACTTTCTGTCTTGCTCATATACATACTGCTCATTCAGAGCGATAGATATAACTATGCACTCAAAGGAGATTTCCCAACTCGCCTGCTCACAGTAATCCTTGGTTATCCCCATTTGCGTATAAATCAAGTATATGGTTCAAAATCTGAGAATTTTACGTAATTACCTGACAAAAATCTGGTAGTTGCTTTATTGCTAAACAATGATAAACATTATACTGAAAAATTCGCTAAAATGGTCATTCATCACTAAAGCTTAGAATCTGGGTCTCTTGCAAGAAGCTCGTTCATTTTACATCAGCTGATTGGGAGCGAGTGCCGCCCTTGAAAAGTATCAAGTAAACATGCATCTACAAAGTTGAAAGTTTTAGAGAGTTTTGATTACGAATAGCCATTATACATGTGTTACTATCTTTTCTGGTATCAACGTTTGCCATTTTTTAGGGCTCCGGCCTCAACGACCCCTCTGAATCAAGGATACAAAAATTGGCACGTATCTCAATATTTAATGCTCAATTCCTGATTGCGCGTTATTATTAACACAACAGTTCGGGATGAAGACGGCACAGAAAAAAAGGCGGTGTATAAATCTTGCTTGTGAAATTGAAATTTTTCATTTGTCCGGAACTAACCTCTTGTCGTCAGACACTTAAACACTTATTGGAAAGATAACATATATTCTTTGAGGTACACATAATGAAGAAACTGAATCTTCACTCATCAACAACGCCCATGTTTCAAACTATTAAGTGTTAAATTTGATATTTATGAAAATATGTATTACTTTTTCTCTACAGCATCATGTTTGTATAATAATTACAATTCAAAATGACTTTCTAGGCAGTTATGAAGCTTTCTATTGCCATTAAATAGTCGGTCATAAAAGGCATCCTTTATCTCAGACTGATGATCGTGTTCAAAATGTTTCCCGAAACGGAACTTGAAATCTGGTAATTTTGTTAATAAATTACGACCTCTATTGACTAACAACGAGAAAATGGTCCAGTCCATCTTTTCTTTTATCACAATATATACAAATAGATGAAAATAACGGACATTTAAAACCGTCAACAAACTAATCAGCTTTTTAGCACGACCCATGTAAAATATTAGCAAAATTCAGTTATCTTTCTTTTCATTGAGCACCATAAAATTATACTAATTGCTTTATTCAGTAGTATTCTACGATGATTTGCTTCATGACTGCAGTTTCAAGTGTATGTTTCCGGACTCCAATTTCAGGTTCGAGAAGCTATAGCAAAATCATTGACTTCCGGGTACAGTAATATTTATACTATGGAGATTGCAGCTTATTGTTACTCCTTTCATCTTCGTTAATATTTCTTATAAAATATGGGAGAATTACAAGAATTTTGTCAGTTTAATTATGCTTGCGTTGCAGCAAATCCTTTCCAATACGTTTCAAAGTTATGCACTCACTATATTTTAATTTGGCCACTTATCAAACTTGAATGCATCAATCAACGTACAATGGTATGCCAGTATTGATCATCTCTGTACTACTTGACCCAAACGTAACGTTAAATGTTTATAGACCTCCATAATGATATCCGTAACGTTAAATTCACATAAGCAAATAGTGCTTCGCCCCCGCCGCCAATTTAACCAAAAGTGGCCAACTCACGTCCCATAAGAAATCAACCCCTTCCCTTATGACAAATCC
>JAECUM010040619.1:0-18452 GCA_016617855.1 Megalonaias nervosa
ATATGTATTTATCTGTGCGTTCATCTATTCATCTCTCTGTTAATCTATCCTTCGCTTCATATTTTTACACTAACATTAAAACTCTTTTTCTAGTACATATTTTGACTCTCACAAATATTTTTCAAGGTATACTGGGTTGGTCCTATTCTCGGTGGAGTGCTAGCCGGACTGACGTATGACAATGTGTTCTCCTTGAACGCTTCCCTCCAGAAGTGTCGGGCTTTCTTTCTGGCCAGTCAATACGACAATGAAAATTACAAAGCAAAGAAAGCAAAGATCAGGATCATAGAGGAAGATCTAGAGGAAGGTGAGGAGACAAAAGGCAAAGAGGCAATATTAACTCAGATTGCTGAAACAAAATAGACCGTAACGTGAACACGTCCAAAGAAGAGGAAATTAAACTTTTTCTCCAATTTTCGTGTCTTAATGGGAGACAGCAAGAAATTTCTTTGTAGGAAATAAGGCTCAGTTATGTAAAAACTGTTGAGAACAATTCAGTACAAATTATAAGATTTTTCTCACGCATGTGTTTCACAGAAATATGTCTCATTTAGTAGGAAAATAGATAAAACGATAAAACGACATATCTGTAGGTACAATTTTATATGTATTCCGTGTTTTATACGGGTTCTGTATGTAGGAATTTAAGTTGGTAGACATGCATGCATGTATGTATCTATATATGTATGTATGTATGAAAATGAAAAGTTTGCAAGGATTCCTACAGAACCTATTATACTGATCAAGTTTTCATAATGTTGATGTTACACCGGAATCTTGGTGTCTTGAGATGAATTATTATGCGCAATAAGGTCTATTGATTTAAAGTGAGGCATTTCAGATTTATGTGTATCTTTAATATTTTCATTATTTGTTGAATGCTTTATTGCGTTAAATTGTTTTGTTGTATTTGTTTTGGCTTCATATTGTAGCATGTGGTAATGGGTAGCAAATTATGATTATGGGATCAAAGTGCTACACAAAACACTATTCAAACTTGAAATGTGTAAGTCAGTACATCAAATTTCCATAACAACTAATCCTGCTTCTGAAGATTGATGCAATTCAATGATAATGAAAAGTGTCGCTCATCTTATAGAAGGCACCCTTGCTTCAGGAAAACACTTCATATAGTCACTGCATGTAGCATGATCCAAGAGTCTTTTGGGTTTACGGATGGGGGTGAGCTATTCCGATTGTTATGTGCTAAATTTTCTTGACATCAGCCTATTTCCTTCGCATAACTTGCTCAGAATTAAAGCCACCAATCGGGACAACTACCACAATTTGTAAATACGGTAGACCTTCCTTAACTCGTACACCTCAGGGACAGGAACTATGTTCGGATAAGTGGAAATTCGAATGTACAAATCTTGTTAATACTAACTCGACATGCTTAGTTTACATATTTTAGACTAAAAGACTTTTGATAAATGACTAGTGTGGTTGACTTCTTATTTAGTTCTGAATATTTTTGGATAAATCTGTGGGATATTTTACAATAAATATTGTTTGTGCTCTGTGATTTTTAAGGATAGTTAACTATAGTAAATAATGCTACTTTTCTGTGTCCGACTGCACTTCCAATAACAGGGTATGTTTATTAATACGAAAGAAATTTATTTTTCCTTATTTTCTTTTGTTTATATAAACACGTATTTAAAACTTTTGCAATAAATGTGTCTCTTATAAAGAGTGCATCGTCTTGTTTTGATATAACCAGGTTTTAATGTCAGCACGCAAAAATGCTGATGTGGTAAAAAGACAGAGGAGCTGTAATGTGCACATGTGGAAACACACACACACACACACACACACACACGCACACACACACACAACCGGGAAGTTACAAAGCTACATACATACATACATACATACATACATACATACATACATACATACATACGTACATATATACGTATATATGTAATTAAATTGTTTGTGTGTTAGTTTTAAAATTCTTTTTATTTTATTTTTGTTTCATTACATTTTATTGTAATGATTATTTTCACAAGATTCGAAATTCTTTTTCAGTAATTCGATATTTTATTTCAGTAATTCTGTTTATCTAAGACGTAAAACATGTTACATGAATAATATTTTTAGTTTACCTTGGTCCGCGGTAGTGTAAGCGCTACGCGAAAACGATTGGCTATTACCAAGGTCATTTCCTCTAGTCTGAATAAACAACGTTTTATTTTTAAATTTATTTCAGAGTGATAGTAGATAGGGGTTCTTTCTACGTGACGAATTGCATTGTTCTTATTGCGTTATTCGAGTGTTAAGAGACCACGTAATCTATCTCGCGAGAACGGGATGATAATTTGTCGGATATAATAA
The DNA here is from genome assembly GCA_016617855.1 of Megalonaias nervosa. Taxonomy (NCBI): domain Eukaryota; kingdom Metazoa; phylum Mollusca; class Bivalvia; order Unionida; family Unionidae; genus Megalonaias; species Megalonaias nervosa. The sequence goes on from JAECUM010040619.1 coordinate 2,341, forward strand.
CCCTTTCTGAGCGCTTGTCAGTCAGTTGTATTTTGGAAACCTCGAAGGCCGGATAGGTTTTCATTGTTGAAACCAGATTGTTTTTTAAGTTCATTTGCTTTTGGAATTTAATAATTTATTCTCTAGAAAACCAAACGAGTGTATTGTTTTATAAATTCTGGGAGAAAGAAATTTAGTGGAAATTTATTCTAGAATTATTCGGAAACATAACCTGTGATTCAATTGAGGAGTTGTTATTTGTACAAGGACCACATCTGACGTCATCGTCTTCCATATTGGAACGTCGTCGAGATTCGAACCTGGATTATAATAGAACTATATAGTGATAGGGCTTGTATTTTCATTCTTAGGATTAAATTTTGGATTATATTCACAAACCGTAAGTCCTATTTTCCAATTTTTACATTGTTTTCTAGGGAAATACATTATTTTGTTAAAATATACAAAGCTTGTTGTCTTCACTCTTTTCTCTTGTTATTATTGTACGAGCCTCCACGTAACAATACATACATACACACAAATACATACATACATACATACATACATACATACATACATACATACATACATACATACATACATACATACATACATACATACACACATACATACATACATACATACATACATACATACACACATACACACATACATACACACATACATGCATACATACATGCATACATACATACATACATACATACATACATACATACATACATACATACATACATACATAATTACATACATTCATACATACATACATACATACATACATACATACATACATAGATACATAGATACATACATACATTGAGAGGATTGGTTTTGTTAAAGATATTTTCCGTGTTCTTGTGAAATGCAAGCTTGGAGACGTTTTCCACTTATATGTGAACACCCTGTAATCTGCGCCGAAACAGTCTGGAAAATGATTAGTGAAACAACAGTTCACTGATTTGGAGAGAGATTGTGGAGATCGAAACTGGAATCAAGACCGAAATTTTTACGTTATACATGAGTCCATACTGATCTTGAACCACTTGCTATATGATAGCTCAGAAAATGTTTTCCTGATAAAACTTGGTCTTTCGCAAACGTTGCTTAATTAACAATGTGTTAAATTTCGCCTGAGGATGAGTATAACTGTAAACTTTGTGAAACATAATTGGAGGACGTTTTAGACAGTACACATAACGCTTCAAATTGTGCATTCTGTAAATTCATGCATGTTTATGTTTTATTTAACACCTTTCTTGCATGGATGGGTACAGCTAACATTGCAAACAACATTGCTGTGGTTGGGGTACCATAATAACGAGACAGAACGTTCCTACAGGATTCAGAGTAACATCATTAAGCAACAGATTTTAATGATTGTGAGTTACTTGTACGGATTTTAGTGGCTATTTTTGTTTATTTTTGTATTCATGTGTGATCGTTTGTATGTTAGCAGGCGTGCTGTCTGGTTCGGTAACAGACACTGTACCCTAATTTCGATTTGTCACTGAATTTCGATTTGCACTTGATAATAATCACTGTCTGATTTCTCCATCGTTCACAGACATGACTATAATTGTGATGACAGTTAAATGGCTACTTTAACAATTTTACTACTTTATATAATCAAGAGATTTTCTTGAAAATGTATACCATTTGTGATATAATACAGTATGGGTGTACATAATATCAACAGTAGATGTAGGCTTTGTTAATGGCAATTTGCATGTGGTACACTAATTATAAACAGTTAATAGTATGAAGCTTTGCTTTTTGTTTCGTTTAAGGTTCATTTTTATGCATTTTTGACGGTGCTGTTTCATTGATTACATAAATATATTCTACAGGATCAACACATTTTATGATCTATTCATTCTGAGAGAGAGAGAGAGAGAGAGAGAGAGAGAGAGAGAGAGAGAGAGAGAAGAAGAAGAAGAAGAAGAAGAAGAAGAAGAAGAAGAAGAAATAAAATATGGAAATGCAGGTCTGAATAACATGCATTAGGACAGATATACATAAAAAGAAATAGAAAGTAGTGCCGATATCATTTTCCCCTCCAATCTGTTTCAATATCACTTTACTATTCTCATTCTTTATATAGCGCAATATAACTAGGTAATGTCAGATGAAAATTAGTTATTTTACTAAACGGTATTATTGTCCGGCACGCTTCGTTTTGAGAGAGAGAGAGAGAGAGAGAGAGAGAGAGAGAGAGAGAGAGAGAGAGAGAGAGAGAGAAAGAAGATCTTACGTGAGTGCTTATTTCAAACGAAATTTATAAAACGAGTTGAATAATTCCTTTTACTTTTACAAATCTTGACAAGCAAGAATTGCGAGTGACAAGTTTGGTTTAAACAGATTTCATGTTAAAGAGGATAACTGAAATTGAGGCAGGCTACTGGGGTATGGTCTTCAGCTACACCTACAAATATTACCCGGGAGATAATACTGGGATATAGCCTTGAGCTACGTATAGAGGATCTCAAATGGGTAACGATTTAATATTGAATTTATGAAACGAGTTGAATAATCTCCAGCTTTTGCGAGTCAAGGCTTGCAAAAGTTGGACATTATTTAACGAGTTTCATAAATTTAATATTAAATCATTACCCATTTGAGATTCTGTTTATCACATAGTTTTATTTCAGTAGAAACTATTTAGATAGAAAGAAGAACGAATAATTTCGTTCATTCTGTCAGACGCTGTACCTTTCATTGTTGTGCGTAAAAAATAGTCCCAAACAAAGTTGAAATAGTAAAAGTATATTACACATTTTTGGTAACTATAAATCAAAGAATAAGCCTCCATCCAAATAAACAGAACATTTTACAAAAGACAAAAAAAATTTCAACACAAAAAGTCCAATGCGTGTGATGTCGCATTATTTGATACGGTGCACAGGACTGGTTTGAGTTGGCCTACACAACACAGTGAGCAGCAGAGGGGCTGAACAGACCACTTGCTTGAATTGTCTTTGTTTGAAAAATAAAGCTTTCTACAAAAATGAAAAATATAAGGTCAGTAACGTCAAACTGAAGCCTCTAATATCGACCGAGATTCTCTCTAATTGGGTTAGCTCATTTTGTTACTTTATCGCTGACTTTTTGTTTTCAAATATTTATTGTGTGAAGTTTACTTTTTGGACACTCACTGTTGGTCGTCACCCTCTCTGCTGCTGTAGTGTCAACTAAACATTTTATCAAGACCTATACAATACCTCGACCGAGGATCGTGTAAATTTATCGTGATAAATTCGTGTGGGATAGCTTGTGCGCGCGAGAAGACGTTTTTGAATTTAATCATGTCCATATCCCCTGAACACCAAGTCTGATGAATATTTCGCAGAGTATATGTATCGACTCCATTAAACACAACTAAAATATTGCACTTGTCTCTGATCACTTTAGGTATTTGTGTATATCGCTGAGTAACATAAATCCCGTCAGTATTTTTGTGTCTGTCTCGAGAAAATATCCGAGCTGGATTTGATTGTTTATCCAGCATCACATCATCGTATACTACGAGATTATTAATAAATCCATCGAGGTCATCTGCAGATGGGGCTTCATTAATATCGGTGATAAAATCAATAATATCATTATCATCCTCGTCAAACCATTTTGCGTTTTCATTAAAATCTTTAAGTACTTCATAACATCGTTGACCATCTACAGATGGTGCCTCCAAGCACAACTTATCCCACTTGACCCATATCATTATCAGATTAAGTAATAATTGTGTTTTACCACTTCCAGATGGACCTATGATAATTGCTCTGATAGAATTTGGTAGTGCTGGATGATGCTTGACTGGCTCCTGCTTTCGTGTCGGTGAAAAGTCAATCATATCCATGTAGTACAAATATAATAAACAATATGGATTTATAATGTGTTCAATGCAGAGTGTACACCCCCACCAGTGGATTAACAAGAATAATAACAAAAAATAAAAAGCGTGCATTTACAGGCAAGTGTGTGAAATGTGGTACAAGCAAATACAGATTTGTTTCGTCTCGTTCGAAGACAGGTGGTGATATTGCTGCTTCACTGGGAAAATTATCAGGGATCATTTCCTATATAGTTTATTTCCTATATGAACTCAGACATTCATAGACCATTTCCTATTTGAACTCGGACATTCATAGACTATTTCCTATTTGAACTCGAACATTCATAGACCATTTCCTATTTGAACTAGGACATTCATAGACCATTTCCTATATGAACACGGACATTCATAGACCATTTCCTATTCTAACTCGGACGTTTAAAGATCATTTCCTATATAGTTTATAGACCATTTCCTATTTGAACTCGGACATTCATAGACCATTTCCTATATGAACTCAGACATTTATAGACCATTTCCTACATGAAGTCATACATTGACAGACCATTTTCTATATGAACTCGGTCATTCATAGGCCATTTCCTTTATGAACTCAGACATTTATAGGCCATTTCCTAGCAAGCTTGGACATTTATAAGCCATTTCCTATATCAACTTAAACATTAATAGACCATTTCCTGTCTGATCTCGGACATTTATTGCCCATCTTACATTGGAGTTGGGACATTTATACACAATTCCCTATAGAAAAGAATTTGATTTGCTCAGTCTAGATGATACAGATAGCTTTGACAAGACCTACATTGGGCATCAGGTCTGGTCAGTTGTAAGAAGAATACAAACTTAGTGAGCTGTGTTCGCACCAAATTCTAAAATCCACCATTCTCAACAATTTAAATATCTTTTGATATTGGTAAACAAGTTACAAATAAGTTTATGACCCACTTTTTGTTTTCAAAGTGTGTATATCAATGTTAAGACATGTATTACCTATGTAGTTTTGTATTCTGGAAATGACATGTGGTTCTGAAAACTTGTCATATTTCATCTTAGATGCACGCAGATCATTTATTCAGAAGCAGCAGAGAGGGTGAACAGACCAGATAAATCCGTGTGGGGTAGCTTGTGTTTTTGAAAAGAAGTTTTTGAACTTAATCATATCCATATCCCCTGAACACCAAGTTTGATGAATATTTCGCAGAGTATATGTATCGACTCCATTAAACACAACTAAAATATTGCACTTGTCTCTGATCACTTTAGGTATTTGTGTATATCGCTGAGTAACATAAATCCCGTCAGTATTTTTGTGTCTGTCTCGAGAAAATATCCGAGCTGGATTTGATTGTTTATCCAGCATCACATCATCGTATACTACGAGATTATTAATAAATCCATCGAGGTCATCTACAGATGGGGCTTCATTAATATCGGTAATAAAATCAATAATATTACTATCATCCTCGTTCAACAATTTTGCGTTTTCATTAAAATCTTTAAGTACTTCATAACATCGCTGATCATCTACAGATGGTGCCACCAGATACAACTTATCCCACTTGACCCATATCATTATCAGATTAAGTAATAATTGTGTTTTACCAGACCCAAATGGACCTATGATAATTGCTCTGATAGAATTTGGTAGTGCTGGATGATGCTTGACTGGCTCCTGCTTTCGTGTCGCTGAAAAGTCAGTAATATCCATGTTGTACAAATATAACAAATAATATGGATTTATATTGTGTTCGATGCAGAGCATCCATTTCCACCAGTGGGAAAATTATCAGGGACTCCATGGGCTAAATACCCAGGAGAAAAACAGCTTCCTGGATATAATTATCGTGGTCCTGGAACCCGACTTGATATCCAACTTGACGAACGAGACCAACCAAGGCCTGGAGAGTATCCAATAAATGCTATTGATCAAGCATGTCCCGTTCATGATGATGCGTATAAAAATAAAGATTTACAACAACGACATATTGCAGATGTGAAGTTGATTCACTCGTTAAATTCCATAAAAAATAAATCTCTCAGAGAAAAACGTGCTAGTTTTCTACTAAAATCTGTGATGAAAGGTAAACTAGTGCTAGGGGCTGGTAATTAAACAACTAATAATTATCATAATAATGGATTCTGTTTATTATAGCCCAAGAGGATATTGGAGGGATACAGCAGCGATTGGTAAATTTGCTGATGCAGCAAATGTTGCACGTTCTGTTGCTGAAAATTGGTTAGCACGACAGGCAATATGGCAAATTTATCTACCATCACCTAAAAATTCAGTACGCACATTTTGATGTCAGCGCTCCCAATGAAGTTCATCAAGCAGATATTTTGTTTTTACCTCATGATACCATTAAAACTGGCAGACGTAAATCACGTACATATAAATACGCGTTAACTGTCGTTGACGTTGCAAGTAGATATAAAGAAGCAGAACCATTATCAACAAAAACAGCATCTGTTTTTGAACAAATTTATCAACGTGGACCCTTGCGATGGCCACAGCTACTACAGATTGATCCTGGCAAAGAATTTTTCGGTGCAATATCATCTCTAATGAAAAAACATAATGTTAAAATCAGACGAGGACACGCTGCAATTCATCGCGATCAGGCAATCGTTGAACGATTTAATCGAACACTTGCTGAGCGGTTATTTGGATATCAATATGCAAAGGAAATATCCACAGATAAAAGATCTCGTGAAATAGATGCAAGACTACCAAGTGTGATAGCTGCGTTAAATAATGAAATTACTCGTGCAACTTCTATGAAGCGCTCTCCGTTACGGATCACTGCCATCTCACCTCTGTCTGCGTGGGTTCGAGTCTAAGATTCGGCGAATGTGGATATGTGAGAAAGCTTGCCAGTAGCTTCTCGTGGGTCGGTGGTTCTTTTCGCGGATTTCCCGGTTTCTTCCTCCACCATTAATACTGGCCGCCATGTATAGCCTATCGTGTGCTGAAAAATGGCGTTAAGCCCCACAACAACAACAACAACAACTTCTATGAAGCCTACCAATGCCATCACAAAGAAACATATACCAATACAACGACATGACTCTTCCTCTCAACCAGTACTAGGTAATGTGACTGTCAGAAACTTATATGAACCTGGTGAACTTGAAGGGGGTAAAAAAAGGAGCAACTATTATATTTGGAGTGTGACAACACATAAAATTTCCAGCGTGGTAAGATCCACGTGTAGACCTGCAATCTACAGATTAGATTCAACTGCTCCTCAACGTGGATTTGTACGCGAACAATTACAAGTAATTCCTGAAGATACACAGTTACCACCACCTTCACTTCTGTAAACTGGCACCCCTACGTTGATTACATTCAAGACAGGTCAGCATCACATTTTCGCGTGTGTGACCAAAACTACTGTTAATTCTATCGACGGTAAACTCTCTTGGATTATTATTCGAATACTGCTACAACATATTACAGTTACAGCTCGCACAATGATTATTCTGTCGTTGTTTCAGTGTCATAATATATTCAGCGTCAAGATCAAAGTCGTGATTATTTTTTTCTTTTCACATTGCTTATAACCAGATAATTTTTTCTTGATGACGACGAAGTCGATATTAACTACATCATCGGTGTCGGTGAAGTCTATGATGACCCTCCGCAGTTGAGATATTCTTCTAACTCGAGACACTGCGAGATAAATTAAATTTGACCACCCGATTCTATCATCGACAATCCAGATATTTGTATCAGAAATAGTTAATCCCTGTGACGAGTGAATCGTTATAGCGTATCCTAGTGTCCACGGAGTTTTGTCCATCGTTAACTCGATCTCAACAGCACTGACAGGAACTAAAACAATATCATTTAATACAAGATTGTGTTTATCACCGCAACCTGGAATCTCAACTTCAATATTCTGTCGTCGAGTATCTGCTGGGCGATAACACAATGGTATAGGTAGATTTGAACATTTTTCTTTATGTAACAGTAATAATTGTTGTTGAAGTGTATCACGAACTATCTTTCTACTTGCAACTATCAAATCAGCAGGTCTCCGTAATTTCCAAAAATCATTCATAGGAGTTTCTGGAATTACTTTACGCATTATCTCACACTGTATTTTATCTGGCCGCAGACTGATTAACCTTTTAAACTCTTTCAGCGGTTCATCAATAGCTCTATGATCATCATTTATTTCTTCGTAGTAATCTATAAACGTTTTTAACCATTCGTGTGGAGACTGTCCAACAAAAGGTGGCGGTTGACCATGATCGCCACACATTATTTCAGCAGTATTCTTTGTCAATAACCAATCAAGAAATATTTTTAATACATCTAGCGACACCGTGCATATTTCATCCCAAATAATAATTTTAGGGATGTATTTATCGCCCATTCGTTCAGGAGTCTACGCGAAACTATGATAAGTTTGAGATTTTAAGGGTCGTTCGTTTATTTCTCTGGCGAGTCTATGTGTTGGTGTCAAGACAACCATATCAAAATTCCGGAATAATTCAATAGCACGCGTTGTTTACCAGAACCACCACACTCATTAAGATAAACGGTTTTATGTCTGGCCACAGGATCATATACCGATGGTGCTGATGGTTTTGATATTTGATTGTTATTTTTTGTGATATGTCCCCTTAATTTCAACGTCGGCAGATTCAGAATAACTAAATATGTTTTCGTGTTTCATTGTCCATTCGCCCCATGATACATCAGCGCCGATATGTAATTGTTTTAACAAATCCGCATATTTTTTACTTATATAAAATGAATCTGTGGCGACTCTAACTGCAGTATCACTACATTTGTTTATCATTGATAATAAATTTGTTGAAACTTACTCGAGCATCGAAGATCTTAAATGAGTAAACTGCGTTGACTCACCATCAATATAACTCACAACTGTACCTAATTTAGTTCCGTTCTATAAAACATCATTTCGGTTTGTAAATATACCTCTCTCCGTTGTATCAGTAATTATGAAATCGAGTTCTGCATCGTCCATAATTAATCTTGTATACTTTCGTTTATGATCACACGCACCACCCTGAGTAAACTTGCCTATTATTTTTCTGCAGAGATCCTTTGCAACTTTTTCATTATTTTCTTTTCTGTATTTAGATACATTATTAATTAGTTCAGTAATTTCATCCTCGTCAAGAATAGGAAATTCTTTCCTGATATCTTTTTCTGCATCAAACTTATCTGGTTCTGGCAACCAAACCCGTTTCTGCACGCGGTATGATATAATTGCTTCACTTACAACCAACGATATTGATATTTTTACATCAAGCATGTATCGTAATAGTACTATTGGTGCCCAATGTTTTTCTGAAAAATGTCTTCCAAACCAAGCATACACAATCGGATGGAGATTTTGTGCAAACTCGAATGACTCTATACAGGCGAATCCGGTTAAGTCACAATCTGGCAGAGTCCATTCATCGCAACTCTGGTTATCTCGTGTGTTGGATGTCCAAATCTCTTAAAATATTGAAAACACTCTCCGTATCCAAGAAAACTTCCAGTATAACATGCAACCATTTCAACCGATATAACATCCTTATAATCATATTCAATATTCCTTATTCTGCCGTGTCCGTACTCGATAAAACTACGTTGAATATCTTCAAGAAATTCCGATCTTGTAGGTTTCCATGAATTTTTCTCCTGACCAAAGTGAGCAGCAACTGATGGAACGGTAAAACAGTTATTCAGTAATTGTTCGATAACATCATTATTGTTCGTGTATTTCAACGCAAGATTTTTCATTTCGTCGTGGAGAATTTCTGCATGATAGATTTCTCCGCTAGGCCGTACGCACTGATCATAATTTCCATCATCAGAACTCAGAAATAACCACACGGACACAGGGTCACTCTTACTGATATTTCTGATAAAATCAAATATATAATCATCATAAAATTTAACTGTTCTGTCTCGTGGAAATATTGTTAGGGCCGATGTCCGTGCGTGTGAGTTATGATCAATAATTTCTATCGGAGTTCCTCTTGATTCACATTTCGATTTGTATAAAATCTCTACGATTAATGTTTTCACCGTAATCGGAAATTTTATTTTCTTCCTCAGCTCAGCAACGTCGCTGATAGACTCTCCGGTATCTTTAACTATTTCTGCCCACTTATTTATTTCTTACGTCTTAAATCCGTTAAACCGTTTCCATGTATCGCGTTTGTAAAGTGTTCTGTAACTCGCTCAGCTACACAATTTAAGCGAGAAAATTTCATCGGTTTGAGATCAGTAATGCTAGGTTTATCATTTAGCGGATACAACGCATAAACAACTGCAGTCACAGGATACGCTTGTTCATAATATGGTTTGTCAATACCAGTCAATGTTCGTGCTTTGGAATTTTTATTCAACGTGACGATGCTGCTTCCAACATGTACACGGACAGGGTCACGTTTGTCACGGATAATCCAAGTGTTGTCGTCTGTCTGCACAATAAATTTTAATAGAATAAAATATCTTTGATTGTGGAGATAGTTAATAATTCTTCCTGCGCGCGAATCATTCATTGTAGCATTGAAAACATTTTTGATTCTGAATGTTGACCACACATGATCCGCGTCATCATCCCGAAAATCCTTCTTGGCTTCACGGATACCATCAATTATATCCTTATTTGTTATAGCGAGCTCTTGCATCGAAAAACTAAATTTAGGTTCCGGCAGTTTGTCAAGATCAAATCTGGCTTTATAGGGCTTAATTACGGATAATCTGTCAAACTCCTCCATATTATAACTAAGACAAATATATATTTAAACTGAAGTATAAGTATGCATATAATGATTGAAGCAAAGAATAAATGCAATTGGCTCATGATGGGTTTTACAACTCCTTGTAACAGAACTTGCGTAAATGAATTCTGTGGATATCATATACAAAGTCTCGCAGAGGGAGTCTAGGACCAAAACCGTGTTTACGGTGTAGTGTTGAGGTCAGAGGAGAAACTCAGTCGTGTGTGCAATGTGGTGGTAAAAAATACAGAGAGCTCAAACGATATTATGATAAAAAAATAGGGCCGATGGAGTCGAATCTCCCATAAAAACCGCAGAAGATTATTTCGCCAGATTTTCAAAATAATGATTTAGACAAATAATATTATTATACAAATGGAGTAAAATCAATTTCTAATACATCCTATTATTAAAAAGTAGGAGACATCTCGTGACGGTGTAATCAGGCAGTGTCGATTTAAAAACAAAAGTCGGGAATGTCAATAATAATGGTTATCTCAGATTCCGTGCAGGAAATAAAAATTATTTCTCATATAAATTCATCTACGAATGTTATTATGGAAAAATCAAAGATGGACTTGTGATCGATCATATTAATTCAAATCCAAAGGACAACTCTTTAAGTAACTTACATCCTATTACACAGAGTCAGAATTGCAAATTGGGAAATACTGGCGGTCCAGGATACGCAAACATTGTTATATCCACAAACATAGAGACAGGAGAAGAAATAATATTTACTTCGACATATGCAGCTGGCAAATATTTTGATATTCAACGTGCTTCAGTAGAATGGGTCGCAAATATTTAAGTACGCTGCCACTCCTGAATAAAACAAGAAAATATTTTTGAATTTTGTTGTAGTTGACGAAGCGAGATAACTTTGTCAAGCAAAGCTCTCTCTGGTAGAGTAATTAAGCAGTTGTCACGCTTGTTACTGCTTAATGTTACATGACAACAGGGATTATTTTTTCTGTCATCGTAACAGTTATATTCAGTAACTTATCTGTCTGTAGTCAGTGGATCAGTATAATTTATAACAGAGAAGGATATTTACACCTTTTAACCCTGGTAAATTCAGATCGTTCATAACTTTGATGTACATTATCTTGCGTGAATTCCTTGTAAGTTATTTTTAGATCTTCAATGTATGTATACATTCAATACGCCGCTTTGTAGGTCAGGTAACATCTGTTTACAGAACTTCCAACGACATCAGGCAGATTTATTTTAGAAATTAAAATAAATCCACACTGCAGTTTATTCAACATTGGGTAACTTCTGAAACGTGTGTGAGGTTTATTTTAGAAATTAAAATCCACACTACAGTTTACAATAATTTTGATTTTATTCAGTATACTGGTCGTACGTAAGTTTCCTGCTTATCTAGCATAGGTAACTTCATAATAATTTTTGAAACGTATATTTGTAACACGAGTCTGTGGTGCAGTGTTAAAGTGTCGAATCCTCGTACTCGAGGTCTGCAGTTCTATATCCGTGACTGACACATTGTCGATGGTGGCTGTACGATTCCAATTTTTCTTAATAGTGGGGGTCCGCGACCCATTTGCTCGAACTTCAACAGAAAAGAGTATACTCTCCCACCATGTCACCACGTGGTGGGTACACTTTTGCACTCTCCGGGGTTGATTATGGGGGAGGGTGTGCAGAAATCTGTTGAACGTAGAGAAGGCCCCCGTTTATGTGTGTGTTGTCTTTAGAGCTAAGATTATAGTTAAAATTATGTGTTGTGCAGTACTTAGAGCTAAGATTATATTTGTAACCTCTGAACTTTCTAGAATGTCGTTTGGCAATCTAGGAGTTCATATGGGGTTTATAAATATATGTTGTGTAAATATTTTTTATTTTAAATAAATATTTATAATATAATGAATTCTGAAAATATTAATGTTATTATTTCCGCGATTGAAAAGTTACAACATGACGGTATAAAAATATCTGATGAACTTAATCCTCAGAAAATTATGTGTGATTTTGAATCATTACAACAACGAAAATTTGAAAATAAACATACATTACCAGCCGATTTCAGATTCATAAAGTTGATTCAGCAAGCAATGTTACAGTCGCTGGCAATAGTTACAGATACACAGGTGAAACTATTTGCCCCCCTTGCACACTCAATCGAAAAGATTAGATCCGAATTGTCTCACGAATACGAAACAAAAATAATTATGAACGCTCGTATAAGACAGTTGAGAGAGATTATATCTGCTTGTAATGTTAGTGATGATTGTGATTGTGAAAGCGATGTCACTGGTGACTGTAATGACGACGAAACTAACTCTGTCACCGTAACAGTGGCACCAGCTAAACAAGAGGGATAATTCATTTCTGACTATAGTAAAATAAAAATATTTAATTCTTTTTATTCTGATAATAATATTTACTCAGAATCGGATTTTTTTTTATTCTGATAATAATAACAACAATAATAATAATAATAATAATAATAATAATAATAATAATAATAATAATAATAATTCTTATTCTGATAATAATAATATCTATCTTTTATTCTGATAATAATATCTATTTTTTATTCTGATAATAATATTGATTTTATTCAGACAATAATAATATTATTTTTTATTCTGATAACAACAACAACAACAATAATAATAATAATAATAATAATAATAATAATAATAATAATAATAATATTTTTTATTCTGATAATTATTCAGATTCTGATTTATTCTGATAATAATATTTATTGTGAATCAGATTATAATAATAATAATAATAATAATAATAATAATAATAATAATAATAATAATAAAATAATAATAATAATAATAATATTCAATCAGAATCAGATAATAATAATAATATTGATTTTTATTTTGATAATAATACTTACTCAGAATCAATTTTATCAGAATCAGATAATAATAATAATAATATTTTTATTCTGATAATAATATTTACTCAGAATCGGATTTATTTTATTGTGATAATAATATTTACTCAAAATCAGATTATAATATTTACTCAGGATCAGAATCATTTATTTTTTATTCTGATAATAAATATTTACTCAGAATCAGATTATAATATTTATTCTTTATTTCTGATAATAATATTTTTTTTTGTTCTGATACTTTATTAACATTTATTTTTGTTCTACGATCTCACATACAGATTTATAATCAATAATTCATTTCTTAAATCCAGAAGGTGTCCCGTCTGGTCGGTAAGTTTGAAATGTATTCTTGACAACAGTGGATTGTGACGTCTCGGATAAACAGGATTAATTGGTTCTGATACAATGAATATCCTGGTGGGACTTGCGGTGTAAATGTGTATAAATGTATATTTGTTGGGCCTGACTGGATTTTTCAAGATCTACTTGGTAGCTGCCATCAATAACGTCACATACAAGATTCATCGCGATAGTCGATGTAATATTTACAGTACCAGGTGAAATATGACGGCCGCCACCGTACGGATCATTATTATATCTGAGAAAAATTGGTGGCGGGGTTATTTTTCTTCATGAATCAAAAATAATTTTGGAAAGTTTTGTGTGATAAGATCATTGACTGATATTTTATCCTCGAAAAAAACAAGTTCAGGTAATAAATATGATATACTACTAGTTTTCTCATCAATAGAATAATATTTCATAAATAATTGTTTTGTATTTTCAAAAAGAAATGCGTTAAATATAATAGTTTAATTAACATATTGCAAATCTGATCTAATCTGGTTTAGTTGCTGTAATTTTTAATTATCTGTTGTTTTACATCTTCGTTATAATGTAGTATGATACTGGAGAGTAAATTTTGTAAATCAGTTAATGTTCGAACGTACTCAGATCTGACTGCATCGGCAAATGATTTAATCCACGCTACATCAGCAGATAAACTTCCATCTTTTTCATCGATATGAACTTGACGTATAAACTGAGGAATTCTATCACCATTAGGCAGAATGCGATCATAATTTGTTTCAAAAGTCTTCCATGGATAATCTTGTCTATATTCGGGAAACCCTGTAGATATTTTTTCAGGTCCAAAGTGATACTCCGTCGCTATGGACCTCCATGGATATTCTGGTTGTTTTATATTTTTTTCTTCTTTTGCGATAAATTCATCAAGTCCAGGTTCTGGTGGTCCAATATAAACAGGAGGAATATCAGGCCAGCCTAATACAGATCTGATCGAACTTTGATAAATATCGACGGAGGAGTCGGGAGAATTTATTTCTATCGCGGACGATAAGGTTAGCTCCTGAACAGTAATATTGTTTTGGATTCTTTTCCTGTAATAGATTTAATTCTGCGTTCGAACTCATCGTTGATTTGTCCTATTTGATAACTGCCCGTTGGAATGCATCAACAACTTGCCAGTCGCAAGTTCCGTCGGGTTTATTCTTATTTGCGAATACAACTGAATTATTTGCTTTTAATCCACCGAATGATTTCGACCTGATATTTGGCCAGCTATAATAAGCTCGTACTTGTACTAGCGCTATTTCGTTAGCTGGAATTGCAGCTGCAAAAACCATATTAAACTCAGGATTGGTTGAACTCCTTGATATCATTGTTATCTTCAGCGGTGCTGTTTTAACGACAATTTGCTGCTGTATTTTGGTCGATGATGACATTATTATTACTGTTATTATTTGTTACGTATATGTAATTAAATTACTTGTGTGTTAGTTTTTAAATTCTTTTTTATTTTGTTTTTTATTTCATTACATTTTATTGTAATGATTATTTTCACGGGATTGGATATTTTTCCCGATAAATTCAGCTTGTATAGAACGTAAAAGGTATTACATTTTCAGTATTTTTAGCTCATCTTGGTTGAGGCGTTTTGTAAACACTAAGCGGAAATGATTGGCTATTACCAAGGTCATGTTCGGCCCACATGTTAGCTGAGTTGTAAACAGCCTTTCTTTTTAATTTATTTTCAGTGTGGGAATTTGATTCTTACATAGGGCTATTCTAGCTACGTGCTAAATGGCAGTTTTTTTTCTTCCGCTGTTCAAATTAGAAATCACGTAGCCTGTCACGTGAGCCACCATGTGATCTAAAATTGAGGCTTAAAACAGCCATTTTCTACTAGATCTGTTGAGTCGTATTTTAAACCTTGAGGGCTCAAGAGGTTTTTATTGCTGTTGCTAGTTTTATTCTGAAGTTCGGATCTTTTTGGGGGTTTAATAATTCATATTCTCTAGAAAACAAAACAAGTGCTTCATATTTATAAAAGTTCTGGGAGAAAGATATTCAGTGGAAATTTACTCTGGAATTCTAAACAGAACTTTATAAGTTGTGTTTCATCGAGGAATTGTTGCCATTTGTACAACGACCTCATCTGACGTCATCGCCTTCCATACTGGAATTTCATCGAGATTCGAACCTGGATTCAATTAGAACTCTTTAGTGATACGACTTATATTTTTAATTTTACGATTAATTCTTGGATTATATTCACAAACCGTAAGTCCTATTTCCTATTTTTACATTGTTTTCTAGTGA
>JAECUM010040620.1:0-31376 GCA_016617855.1 Megalonaias nervosa
TTTTTTGCATGGACCTAGGGCTAGCACGACACATAGCCGTACTTTGTGCATTTTATTGGAGATTTTCCATTGTACATGTGGATAAGAAACACTGGGCCAAACCTTTGGCACCAACCTGTTATCGAGTATGCCAGTTTCAGACGAAGATGCCCAACAGTCAGCGACTTGTGTTTGGATCTTATGACGGTGCTTTGCATGCAGGCGCGAAGCTTGCTGTATGTTCGGGCGACCAATTTGTTTGGTAGTACCGGTCGCTCGTGCTTATTCTAGAGCACTGCCATGCAGCGGCCAGAACATAGAGTGGCAGCAACATTTCAACCGGCTCTGGATACACCATTTCGCGTACTAGACGGCATTATACCTGGTAGAATATGCAACTCCAGCGGTGATAGCTTGCAGTTTTTGATAGCTTTTCGATATTCAATATGTATTTATTTTTGTTGTATGAGAGTACCAAGCCTTTAAAGACAGATGGTGGAAGAGCGAACAGTGAAAGGGAGTCTATAAGAACGCAAAGCTAATGGAAAACACCAAGTCTTTATGTGAATGGAGGTCTAGGATTATACACACAATTGTTCGTGTCCGGTGCTGTTGCTATCGTCAGCAAGCCGCGATATGAAACACATCATCGAAGAAGACCAAAGCTCATTACCGTTAATAAACAGCTCATCGTTGCTTCCAGTGACAAGATTGAAAATTTTGGTCAAGCTGAATTCTTGATTGCTTTGAAAGGCGTCAAAGTGCGACATGTTTTCGGCTTATCCGATAATAGGCCTGATGGAATTCTTGGGTTAAATTATTTCCGTCTGCATAAGTGCGACATTAGCGTTGCTGAATAAAGATGCAGGTACTGAAGCTCCAGTGTTATTTTGCGGGATGTTTGGGTTGTCATCGTATTATTTTGGCTGAGAATATCAAGGTCCAGGCAGAGAAGGAAGTTAACGCTCGATGATGGATGGCGAATGTAGGATGTAGGAGGTTGTCTGCAGAGTCATTCGTAGAGCATCTTTCGTTCTTTATCATGAAATGAAAACACTCGTCTCGTTAGCAGTTGTTAAAACGACGGACGGAACGGTGCCAATACGGTTATTGAATCTGATTAAAGTTGTAATAAATTTGCAGGTTAGTGCTTGGTGTTCTCAAGTTAGTACAGCAACATGGACGCAAAATATCAAGTGTTCTACCAAATATTCAAATGTTAGTCTTCCTTCATATTTGTGTGAGTTATTCTGGAGATCAAGCAGCTATTTGACTCCTGATGAAGCAGCTGCCTTCACTACCCGGTTGAACAAATATTTGACGGTTTTGCTAAAGATGATAACGTTTTGATTAGAATAAATTTGATAAAACACTCTGTCAAGACAGGGAATGCCCCACCGATCCCAGTCCAGCCCAGAAGACTGACATTCTTTCTCTGGCAGGAGGTTGATAAACAAATCGTCGATATTTTGAAGAAGACAATCATAGAACTGTTAGTAAACTTTTGGACTGCTCCGTTAGTATTGGTAGCCAAGAGAAATGGGTAGAAGCAATTTTTTGGGCCTCCAGAGCTCTTAATTCGGTTACACAGAAAAATGCATAGTTATCCTGTTCCTCAAATCCATGAAGGTCTTGATATTCGCTGTCGGACTTGATCTTCTTCTTGATATAAGATCTGATGTACTATCAAGTGGAAATCAAGAAGGCTGACCGAACAAAGAAGGCGTTTGCAACAAGAAGAGGACTATACCAGTTCAAAGTGATGTCGTTTGGTTTGTGCCCGAAGTTTACCTGATCTATCTCGACAGCTTGGTAGTTTTCGAAAGTAATAGAACAAGGTTTTAAAGAAAGCACATGTTAGTTGCGAAAACCACCAGAAAAAAATAATATTAACATACTTCACATTTTGACTTTTATATGCTACCATGCATTCGATATCATGCTTCTTGATAAATATGGTAATCATATGATCTGACTCTTATATAAAATCATTGGACATTATCAGACGACAAACTGGTTAACCGATTTGTTATAGTGGTATCGAATTTCAGAAGATATATATTCTGTTTGAGAACGATGGGGTACGGCCATGTTTGGAAATAGTGATATTCCTGGGTACATTTTTAAAACAGTGTACTCAGTAGCAATCCCGCCATTTTCTCGAAATCAACTGCCGATGCAGAACTAGTAAGTTATGATCATCTAGTGTATATAAGATAAGCACACCACAGATGATGCTATATAGAAAAATACCGAAACCTTCGAATACCTTGATACCATAGAACCTGCTATAGGAAGCTACTAGACCTTTAAATCCATACCCAGATTGCCTCAATCTAAGTTTTACATCACCACCAATATGAGAGAGGAAAAATTGCTCTAAAAACAGACTGGGACTACATTCGTGGGTACTGATCTGGAAATGATAATTATCACATGATACCAATAGCCGTCAATGGCTCATGAACCTCAAAGAGCTCGAGGGACAACTGGTCCGTTTGTTGGATCAGCAATTATTATATGACTTCGTCATAGAGCACCGCCCTGACACTTGCCATGCCAGTGCCGCTAAACCTGCAAAGATTGCAAATACTGTAACAGACGTTGGGTGAAGTTGTCTGCTATACGACCATACAATGGTATATCATTATGAAGAGTGCAGAGAAAATATACAACTTTGTCCAGGATGATCTGTTGGGCAGAGGCTCCGCAGCACCTCTCTTGGGAAGAAGTTGGTAAATCACTGTTTTGTCAAAGGATTGGAATATGCTAAAAGTGAATATTTTCTTGGTTGCGCTCTATTTTTATGCTTTTGGACCAAAATTGCAAAGAATAACATGGCTGTTATGCGAAACTTCAAACGCCCATAACTACTGAACAGGGATGATATTGCCATGATCTTTGCGTATAATATCATGTTTTGGATGATTACAAAGACACGGAATACATCAGAATAGGTCTATGTTCAATACATCTGGATGGAAACTATTACAGAAACATTCATATTGAAAAATGGCGTTTAAGTTTCACATGGCTGCCATTGTCTGTTTTTGGCAGTTTCTGTTACAACATAAAGTGGAGCAAACAAAATATTTGGTTTCACTCAAGTTTTGAACGTTTTATGAATGTGAAGAAACAACCAATCGGAAAAACATTTTTATACGCCAATATGAACAGCCATAAACCCACCTGGAATCTTTCAACCCAACCCCAACCCATCACAAAACAAAATAAAAACAAAACAAAACAAAGACACGGGTTATACATGCCAATTATACAAGAGCACTACACATGACAAAAGGACATTCACTATTTTTTGTTCATAGAGTTCCTCATGTATCAGTCACTCTTCAGCTTACAGTTGATCAAGCTCCCTTTCCTGCACTGATGGAGCTTAAATGGACTATACCGCAGTACAAGTATGTTCTGATGTTTTAACTGCGATGCCTGCATACGTCAATAAACTTTGGAAAAAATCTTGGAACACATTTAAGCATTTGGATTGTAATAGGTCTGGATGGAGAGTGGAAATTTGGGACTAATTTCAGCAGAAAAAGTAATGGCTGGAAAGGTTTTGCAAAAGGAGTACGAGTATTATAAGCTCACACTGCAAGCTCTGTGGCGACTATTGTTTCCACAACTCATGTCATGCCTAGTGGATCAGGACCATGGGCTGAAGGAACATTCAGCGGATGCAGCATGATCGGGTGATCCACAAGATGTGCTAGTGACCCGATTTCATAATCGTACTCAGCAAGCAGAAGACGTGAACTTACAATACAGTTTATGAACATGGTCTGCATACTAGGCCTGCTCAAAGTGGTTCGGAGCATGATTTTCTCTGGAATCATCATCTCTTTACTCTTCGGCAATGCTTCAGTTCTTTCATCACTATGATCACGATGGTTATACAAGGTGGAGCTATGTGTACTTGACTTAAATGAACCAGCTACCTGGTGAAGTTAAAGACGAGTTATACAAAGAGAATTTTGTTGTGAAGGAATCAGACCAATTGTTCAACCAAGTTGATCCTGTACAGAGCTAGGAGTGGCTAAAATAAAACAGCTTACAAAGATGATGATATCGTAAGAATTACGAAAACCATGTCAGCATTGAACAGACGGATTCTGTCATATAGCCTTGGACCTGCATTGCAAACAGAACGTTCATGGTTGGGCATGATGACCAAATGATTCTCATTGAAACCTTTCCAGTTGTAATTACTTCAGTTGTAAGGTTTTAATACCAATATATCATATATGTTCTAACTCTCTCATACAAATGTATGGTGGGGCGTAGGACTGAGAGTGCGAGCATATTTATTGATCAGTCATTTATTTTTATTTTGGTTTTGGTGAGTGTTCTAAGAACAAAATTCTTGCATTAGTGTCAACAACATGGGATAACAAATTTTGTCTATTCCATGTCGTGGAATCAATTTTCCTCACCAGAAAGATCCACAGAAACCATTAAAAAATGCAATCAAACAGATACATCCAGACGTTTGAACTATGTCAGGTAAAAGTAGAGAACATTACATAATTTTAAAAAGAATTTGATACATATGTGAATTTGTGTGAAATATTGGACAAAGGCAAAAACGGTCTAGTGAGAAACTGTATCAAATATTTTAGAGTAACGGAAATAGAGACAGAAAAACATGATTGAATGCTGCTTATATTTCAATTCGTTTGCCCTAATCGAGACAATGATAGAAGGCTCCATTACGTTGAAACAAAATATATTTTTTAATTGTGTCATTACAGGTAACGAAACATCAAACTAAACAAATATTTTTTTGCAAAACAAATGCTTGAATTTTCCAATTAACCAGAAATCTAATCATAATATAAAGACTAGTTTACAATGTTGATCACGCAGTAGACGTCATGACTGAAGAAGGCTCGATTATAACATTCAAAAGCTATCACCAACGATTAAATGTTATATATTATCATTTGAAAAGAATCCTTATACGTGTGATAAACGAATCAGGCACGCAACCTAATATAGTATCGTGCCAGAGGGAACGTGGCCAGATGTATGGCACACGGATACATACTATCTTGTATACTCATTGACATCTAAAACAAACATATTCCTTCACGGTTTTGTAGTACCTTAAATTATTCCACAAGTTATATCAATAATTTACAGAATTGCAGATTGTACTGAAGTATCATATTATGCACTGAGTTACAGCCTCAAAACCAGTGTAGGAAGAGTTACAACCGCAAAACCAGTGTAGGAAGAGTTACGATGAAAAGTGATAAACGTATGATTGTCAAAGGAAGGGAATAGGAAACATTGTAAATTATACAACATATGTAACATTGGTGAAGGTGAAATAACTGAAAACAAAGAAACGTATAATGATCATGTAGCAGGGAATTGTCAATGTAGATCAGGCAACGAATACATTGAATCACAAATGCCCAAATTTTGCATATTAGTGTTCGTTCATAACTTGTCTGGTTATAGCAGTCATTTGTTTCACTACGATGCAGAGGGAAACATCATACTTAATAATGAAGAGAAATTATTTTCATTTATTAAGGATTTCATAGTTTATAAGGTCATGAAAGAAGAGAAAGAAATGCTAGTTCGAAGGGCAATCAAGTTTGAAGATACTTTTGATTCATGGTACAATCTCGCTAAATATTTAAATAGAATGTCCAAGCCATTGTGAGCCTTATCGTAACCGACTTGATATATTCAATTAAATTCAACTCAGTACTCGCTTCACGAATATAATTTATTAAGTTTTCGTAATTTACTAGATTGTTCAAGTCATTTGTGAATGTTATTCTCACCGAGTTGATAAACTAATTCAAATCAATTAAATTCAAATATTTAAATAACAATACTTTACATATCAATTTAATTCAAATATTTAAATAATA
Organism: Megalonaias nervosa; assembly: GCA_016617855.1. Classification (NCBI taxonomy): domain Eukaryota; kingdom Metazoa; phylum Mollusca; class Bivalvia; order Unionida; family Unionidae; genus Megalonaias; species Megalonaias nervosa. The sequence continues at coordinate 5,883 of JAECUM010040620.1, forward strand.
ATAACTTATATATCACTTTCATTCAGACAAATGCAATTATGTAGTTGAAGTGTAAGGTAGAGCAAACGCTCTTTTTGTGAATTTTATTATATTTAACTGATTACACCAAGTCATATTATTCTTCCGTAGTAAACTTGGTTCCAATTAAATCCAGATTCAGTAAATCTTGTATAATGTTTAATTTTTCACAAAATGGTATTATTATAATGAATTAATATTTCTAATATTTGCATAACCTCGTGTGAAATTGTCATATATAAACCTCTATATCAAGCCAATGATAATATGATGGTCATTGTATAAAACAAGAATACTCTTATGGATATGATCTGCCAGTTTATTGAGGTTTTTGAATATACTTGAATATTCTGTGTTATGATTTTAAAAAATCCGTGTTCGTGTTTCCTGCATTCTCTCCATAGTCATATGAAAAGAAATATGCTTATCTCTTTTGTGGTATTCTGATGTACTATTATCTGTCGTTAGACTATGTTATGCTTTGGAGGAATTTAGGAATATTTGTGCGAAGAATTACAAAGTATACCTGCTCATTATAATAGTACTCCTGAATTAGCACAAGGTGTAGTTATTGAACTTTTAATAGAATATGACATGCTCTGGATGATTGAGGGTGGAATAAGAGGCAGGATTAGCATGATACCACATAGATATGCTGAATTATATCACGAATGCTAATTAAACAACGATGGCAAGATAAAATATGATGACAAAGAAAGGGTAATTTCAAGGTCATCCATTGCGTACCAAATATCAACCGTTTTTATGGCTGGGCTAGGAGCCAATACATGCTAGCAAAACCAAACAAAACAACAAAACACATTGTTTTAGATGAGTAACAAATGAACAGTTTATATAAGCTGATGAAACTTTGTTCCACATATCGGACAATTATAGAAGTGGATTTTGAGATTCCATTATAACTGCATGACCATTATATCGAATATCCTTTAGCTCAAAATAACCTAAATTCAGATGAAAGTGTCTAACCTACCTTGCAATTTTGATTAATTATTACAGGGCACAAAACCAATTGAACCAAAGTTGTTATATACATTGAGAAAAAGAAATATGTCGTACAATACATAAATACAAAGCTTTACATACAATTGGGTTTAAAATCGTGGATCAAATCTAACATAGAACTGAATAAAAATTTTGGGCAAAAAGCAACAAGTGATTCTGAGAATGATTTTATTTTAAAGCTAATGAATACTACTGTTGTCGGTGAATGCATGGAAAATCTTAGGAAATGTATCAACAACAGTAAAATAAGTACAAATGAAGATAATTGTTGCGAATGCCAGAAAGATTCATTATTTTGCCAGTAAAATAATTACTGACGATCAAAGGTACCGGTTAGAAGAATATCAATTTAACCAAACTATTGTACAGTTGATTTAACATGTGAAAATTATCTAAAGGCACTTGCTGTTCTATAACAAGCTGAAGAACGAATACGGTAATAGAATGATACTCCATAGGGCTGATACTTATTCATTGTGAATTTATATTGAGAGAAAAAGATTTCTGGTGACATGAAGATAACAGCAAGTTTTGTTTTACGATATGGTTAACACAAAAGATGACATTCGGGATTAGCTCAGTTGAAAAGAAAGAGAACGTAAATGCACATTTTAAAGAATAGTTAAAATGCGTTCCAATAAGAGTTATGTTAAATTCAACACTTTACTCCAGGGACGGGCAACATACGGCCCGCGGGCCTGACCCGGCCCGCGACGGGATTTTGACTGGCCCGCGGTCACATCCGGCCGCAATCTCCTACTACTTTCTTACTGCGTCGCAGTAACAATGACTGTTAGTTATTCTTTTAGTAATCCGGCCCACCAAGAACTTCATTTTCCCATATCCGGCCCGCCGACTAGAGAAGTTGCCCACCACTGCTTTACTCATTCAGACCAGAAAACAAAAAAAAAATTGCAAAGAAATAAAAGAAATATGTGTAGTAAAACAATCAAGATTCAAAATGTACAAAACTTGATAATTTCATCAAAAACATAAATATATGGAATCATATCGTGCAGTCATGAGAAGTATATCATCACAGTGAACAAGCTCTTTTTGTGTGTGTATAATGAGACGAAAATATGTTATGTATAATTGTGTTTTGGACATGATATTGTAAAAAAATCAGGTTCATGTTGTACCTGACTAGGGACACATATATTGTTTTGATTTTGGCAAACAACGAATACATAGTTAATATTTTTCCGATAACTGTGGATTACCCAGATTATTATTAATATAAACATTTTTATCTTAGTCTGAGTCTGGGACGTTGGAATTAGCCCTTAGAATAACCTGTCGCACTTCATACTTATTACATTCTTTATTAAAATTTTAGTAACAGATTTTATCTTGTAAACAATCCAGAATATTCTAGGATGGAAAATTCCACTAAATAGACATAAAATTGTCCGAAAGAGCTACTTCTGACCTAAGATAGGCAGAGGAGTTTATAATCTTGTTTATCTGAGAAATTGCTCATTCCTGCGATAACATCTGAAGCAGAAATCATTTGTATTATTATGTTCAGGTTTTGATTTGGGTGTAATTATTTACTCAAGTTATCCTCTACTGGAAATATAAAGTGCTCATCCATAATATTCTTTGACGGAAAAATTAACTTGGAATTATAGTGAATTCAGACAAGGACATCTTGATTATATTACTGGGATTGATCAAAAGATTGTTTGCACATCTCCACGTTACGGGCTACTAAAGGCACATCAACATATTTTGTGTTTGATCTTATTTCAGACATGGCTCTAAGACAATTAGAACTTTATTCGTCTGGACTGGTGATAGAAATTTTTGGATGGATGATGATAAAACTGAAGCCATTCTGATCACAACACAAAGATTTTCTCATTTTCATCCTTTACCTCAAACAATAAATATCGGCAACGCCATCAGTACGAATCCTAGATGTTACTCTCGACAGTACTCTCACATTGCACAACATGTCATGAACATATGCAAGGCTGAATATCTTGAGTTGAGACGCATCAGCTCCATTCGCAAATATCTTTCAGTTGACGCCACTAAAACACATGTGTGTTCCTTAATACTTTCAAGATTGGACTATTATAACTCAATTATGTCTGGTACGTCTCAATATCTACTCCAAAAATTTCAAAAAGTTCAAAACACAGCTTCTCGGATCATCCTTTGAGTACCACGATCAGAGCATACCTCCCCCCCCCGTTCTGTACCCTACACTGGCTATCCATTCGATCCAGAATCAAACACAATATGTTCTCTGTGCTACGTTTTACTGACGTGCTCCAGTCCAACATATCCATCTGACCTCACCCATGTGTACACACCAGCAAGATACTTACGCTCCACTTCTGACAATCGTACACTCATTATTCCCACTGTTACGTGTAGGCTAGTACAAAAATAACAAGAGAAAAGAGTGAAGCCAACAAGGTATCTTCTAATTGGGTTTTCCTACCATTTGACAAGTATGACAAGATCTACAAAATTTACAAACATCACTTTTGATTTTTGACCAATAAAAGTGAGTCAAGATCTTGTGATCAGTTTTATTTATCTCTAAATGACCAGCCAGAGAAGTTTCATGGGCCAAACTAAGTATTTCCTGTCTGTAAGATTTTGGAACTACAATCTGATAGTTCACTGACCACTCGTCACCAGCAGGTTCCTTGGGAGGTCTCCATTTTCTCATAAGAATTCCATTTTTAATGAAATAACAGACAGGTACTTCAGTGGCTTCAGTTTCACCAATGGCCCTCTGAAACAAACAGGAGATCTCACGATCTTTTTCCTGTTCGACGACAAGTGATTGTCGTTTGTCACCCTGCTTAGATAAAAGGGAATGAGTATTTAAATGAGGATCACTGTGATCAATACCTTCTGATTGATCCAAATTGGGAGTGAAAGTGACCTCATCGAAAGCCTGACCAATACATGTCAGCTAAAGGAATATTTTCCTTATCAAAATCATTCTCAAGAGCTTTCTTTGCCATAGCTCTGGTAACTGCACAAGCTGGGTATAAATCAGGGTATTCTTTTTCAATTGGATCAACTTTCTGATCCAGAGAAGGCTTGTCAGTTACAATTGGATTAACCATAACCTTGTCTCCAGCTAGGTCACTGCCTAGTAACAAATGAATGCCCTCAATGGGTAAAGACGACACTATTCCGACTGTCAGAGGTCCTGAAACTAAGTCTGATGACAAATTTACAGAATGGAGAGGAACATTAACAAAGCCGCACTCTACTCCCTGAATGAGAACACTCTCATTAGAATAGGACATCTCAGAAGAAGGCAAAATATCTGATAATAAAAGACTCTGAGAAGCTCCTGTATCCCTTAAAATTTTAATAGGGATAGGATTGGCCAAATCACCCAAGAGTGATATAGAACCCTTCGACATGAATGGTTCATAATTCTCCATAATAAAATCAGACTGTGTCTTTTAAGACCCGACAAATGTATTGCTTTCAATACATGACCGTGACCTTGACCTCTTAGAAATAAGAGCATTTGGGATAGGTCTATCTTGATTCTGATGCCTATATTTCAATTTGAAGCAATCAGAAATAACGTGTCCTTTTTTCTTGCAATAGGTACACATAGGAATAGACAAGGATTTTGAATCAAGCTTATCAGAAGCTTGATTGTTAGAAGTTGTGCCAGATTGAGTTTTAGGAGGAGTCGTAGTAGGCTGAAATACCTTTCTACCTTTAGACTGCTGAGTGAAAGATTTGCTTTCAACAGGAAAGTTATGAGTTATGGAATACTCAGTAGTAAGGGAAAAGGCCGATTCTAGCTCAAAGACCCCTCCCCACTCTCAGAACAAATACAAATTACTCTCTCAGAGACCCTAAAATTCCCACCCCAAACGATTTTCTAAAAGCTAAAAGGCCGATTCTAGCTCAAATATATTTTGAGATTAAATGAACCCATCCCCAGACTACTACAGTAATGCAGTCTGGAAAATCAATACTCTACAGTGTTTTGATTGTAAAAGATATTGCCTCATGTACGCAGCCTGAAAAATCAATAATACATTTATCAGCCAAGCCAGGTATACATGTTTTAGAACATTCCAGAAAACGCCCACGCAAAATGACTCATAATCATGGAATTTCTAGAATGTCATAATCATGGAATTTCTAGAAAACGCCCACGCAGATCTATTAGTATATAAGGCAGGTAAAATTTCCTTCTGAGGCACTTTCAAGAGGACGTCTTCACCGAGTGGAATCAAGTAAGTGGCATTTTTCATATATTATTTTTTAGAGATAATATTTCATACCCTATCATTATCATACTTTTTTTGATAATCTTTTTCATACCTACTAACTCTCATTGGTAGAATATCTGTTAACATACTGTCAATAGTACGAAACTCGCGTATTAAATCGTCCATATCATATTTTATACCCCGCAAGTAAGATCGTATCTGATCAAGTAATTTTTTATAAGTTATACTAGCTGTTTTGCAGGCATTTTTTTGGGTCACAAGTCGAGGTTCTATCTTTTTACACGCAGTTGTAAGAGAAACACCAATGCCCGATATTATTAACAAAAACGGGTTTAATGATGCACCACTCGAAATTATACCAGATCCGGTCAATAACAGCGGTAAATATGATATTACTCGAAGTATTTTGGTATAGTATTTGTAACATTTTTTCACGCACCAAAGTTTTTTATGATAAAATTTGTAATATTGCATTAGAGCGTCCACATCTTGTTTTGGAATTTCTTTTGAAATGTGATTGAAATCAAATATATATTTTTTCATTATATAATATTAGTTTACAACAATGCTGGTTTCTGGTTTGATTAAGTAATTATTTGTGGTGTTTCAGCTACAAATTCCAAACACCACCAGTAAGACGTTGCGGTTATTGTTTGATCATCTGCTTCCAGTAAAAATATTTCTTCAGCATCCTTATTTAACACTATAGATACAACTCCAGAGAAAGCATCGGTTGAATGACGCCATGGAAATGTTGTAGTATAAATTTTAAACTTTGCAGAGCTAAAGATAGACAGTCTATACACACCAGTAACTTCTGCGGTATGTTTGATAGTGTTATTTTGCTGTGACCATGTTGCTAATCCTGATGCTACTGTGTACACGATATTTTTAATCTGTCCATGTGGAATTTTAATCAGATTAGATTTTTGAACAATATTAGGTATTCCACTGACAATGTCGTTGAGTTTCGTGTCAACGTCGGCTAGTTTTATGTCAACGGTTGGTTGTTCCCCAAAACATTCTTTAAAGGGTTTGTTTATATTTCTACGAAAATTTAAGAACGTTTCTACATGTCTAGAAAAAGTAGCACTAAGTGTAGTAATTTCATCACCGATTGTTTTTAACGAAGTTGAAATAGGAATTTCCTTATCATCAACATACTTTTTCGTTGCAGCATCAAAATCATATTCCGGTGTTCTAAGATTATTAATGCCGTTATTGTTCATGTTGAGAAATGCACGCATTATACCACCGTTGGCCAAAACGTACTTAGATTCTTGATCATCGACATATTTTTTTTGTTGCGGCGTCTGTATCTACGGCTGGGTTTCCAAGGTCTATAATTTTATTTTAATTCATAATAATATTATCCGTGAATGAATCACCAGCTTTTTTGACATAATCGTTAATCGAGTTACCGGAATCTTGTATCTTACCTTGATTAGTAAAAGTAACAATATTATTAACAACCGCGGTGGGAATTCGTACAAGTACATTTGACAGTTGTACATTACTCGTCTTTAATCGTCCTTGTTTATCCTGGAAAATAACAACTTCATTTTGATCCACACTTGTGAGATTTAATAAATTATCAATCTCATTTCTTAGCTGATCAAGAGTTGCGTACTTAGATAAGTCACCTTGATAACCTTCAGTCAATAAATCTCCTGTTAATGTTCCAAATTTTGTATAGTAGCTCATTATTTATTGTCCTACATAAAATTGTCAACATTAGTTAGTTTAATATTACATAAAATTATATAACAACGATGGCGTCGATATTAAACTTTGATACAGAGCGGTTGGTGAAACATAAACATAACAATGAACTTCCAGATTGTCATTATCTTATTGTTGGGCGAACTGGATCTGGAAAAACAAATCTGCTTATGAACTTACTTCTCGGCGATAATTTTAACTACGATCGAGTTTATATTTATACAATTAATCCGCAGCAAGATAAGTACGAGCTACTAAGCAAATATAATGACAAACTTCGTGATAAACTTAACGCTGGAGATGATATCTTTTTGATAAGATAACCAGATGATCTTGTTCCAGTTAATCAACTTGACTCGGATGAACATAAGATAATAGTTTTTGCCGATATTCCGCTAAATAATACGGAGATGAACAAAATAAGATCGTATTTTTCACTGTCACGTAATAAGAAATGTAATTCTGTTTATTTGGCTTAAGGTTTTTATAATGTTGACAGATTTATTCGGCGAAATACTGGTTGTTTTATATTATTTCCGGGACTGGACAATGTTGACGTTAGAAATATCGCGAACGAGCAATGCGGTGATGTAACAAAAGATAAATTTATCGAATTATATCATAGAGCTACAAAGGACAAATATAACTTTTTCTTATTTAATAAACTTGCAAATGATCCGACTAAAATGTTTCGCTGTTGTATTGACATTTACTTGCAGTAATGTGTTTTCCACTTCTTAAAATTTTATAAAATTTATATATAATAATTATGGACAAACGAGCAAAATATAAAAAAAACATATAGAAGATCTAAAAAAAACTTGCTCAATCTCAAGCGGCATTTAAGCAAAAAGTACAGCAAGCACGACGTGGACAAGTAACAGCTGCAGAAACAACAGCTACGATTCTCAAACCAGTTACTGAAGCACTTCTTGGGAAACTACCTGAAACTAAACCACTATCAGAAGAAGAACTTAAGCAACTACAAGAAAAAGGCTTGGTTGGATTAGTTAAAGAACAACAAGAAGCGGCTGCTGCAAAAATTATTGCTAGATCTGACGAGGAAAAAAGAATGTTAGCTGAGGCACTTGTAAGGAATATTGATGATCCTGCCGCTAGACAAGATGAACTAAACCGGCTGATCAATAATCCGATTTTATTTGAAAGAAGATTAGCAGAATTAACTTCACATGAAATTAGGACTATATTAGGAAAATTATCAGAAAAATTAGAGGATATTGAAAAAGAGCAAGAAAGAGTCGGCGAGTTAACAGTAAAGTTTATGGAAATTGGTGAAAAAATAAATTATTTTAGCAAAAAAGCAAATGATAAAATAACAGATGAGGAATATAATGATTTTTTAAAAGATAATAATATAAACGATATTGATAATATAAGAACTTGGCCAAAAGAAAGATACGATAAATTTATTAGTGATTTAAATGATATAATTACAAATAGTAATGAAACTGACGCTAAATTAGGAACAACTAAAAAAGAAGAAGATATAATTCCGCTCTTTGATATAATTAGGAAAGGTGTTATCGCTCATACCTTTTACATAGCAGCGGTAGACTATAGAGGAAGAGAAAAAGAATATGATAAAAGTTGGAAATTTTACAGGAAATTTAAATCAGTCGATGAAAAACGCGTTAAAAAATATAGAGAATCTGTAAGAGTAAAAGCTGGAACTGGTGTAAAAATATTTACATCAACCGCCGAAATGATAGGCAGATTAATGCTATTAATATCATCAAAAGAAGCTGGGAATGTTAGTGTTGAAATTGACAATGAAATTATTGATATACTTGATCATCTAAGATCGGAAAATTTATTAATATCTGACGAGTATGAAACTTTACACCGCGACTTAATCTCGGCGATTTAATTTTGTAAAAATATAATAAATAACAATGCCAACAACATTATTGCTAGACTCTAGTACAACCGCAAAAGATAGCGCAAATTTTTCAGTAAATTATATTCCGCCAATACAACTTGATACTGAGAAACAGTATGAAATTGGATTAATTTCTTGTACTTGTTGGAATGCTATGGCTAACGTAAAAACTGGTGTCAATGATGAGATTGCAATTATTTCAATAAGAGACACGCAATGGAAAACATTTAAAATTCCACAAGGAGCTTATAATATCACTGATCTAAATAAGACGATAAAAGAGCTTATGCAAAAGAGAAGATGAAACCTGATAATTTCGAGTTAGCAGCAAATTATAACACGTTACGAGCTAGAATGACAATAAAAAATATGTCAGTTAGTTTTATATCACCGAGAAGTATCGCACCACTGATAGGATTTGAACATAGAGAGTATTATTTAGATCCTAATGAACCTATTACATTTGACGGTGAACTGCCGGTAAATATAACTGACGTAAATTCAATATTAGTAAATTGCTCTATTGCTTCTGGATCTTACTCAGCCCAGGGCAGTAAAGGGCAAACGATTTATAGTTTCTCGCCAGATGTTCCACCAGGTTCTTTCATGCAAATTACTCCGCGTCATATTATATATTATCCGTTAAATGTTGAAAATCAAATAACAAGTATAACAATGCAATTAACAGATCAATCCGGACGACAGTTGGATCTGAACAACGAGATTGTTACTTATTATTTACACTTGCGTGCGCAATAGCTTCGTGATTGACAATAAAAATTATACAACCTCAGATATAATGAAACAGAGAAAAAAAATTATCGAAGAAAAATAGTAGGAGGATTTTTTGGAAATATATTTACTAAAGTTATTGAAAATGTTCCGGGAATCGCGCGTAAAGTTGCACCAATTGCACTTGACGCAGGTAAAGCTTTTGCAACTGGAGCCGCATCTGCCGCTGGAACTGCGGTGGGACAAAAAATAGCTGATAAAATAAAAGGTGATCCACAACGTGGATTGCCGTCTACATCTGAGATAAAACAAGCTATATCAGAAATCGCTCCAACAAAAGAAACTCAACGTGCTATGATAACAACAGCAAAAAAAACTTTTATCACCGAAAGGCGAGCAGATTATACAAAAATTAATATCTAAAGTAACGGCGCCGCAATAAAATTTTGTATAACCTAATAAATAAAAAATGTCTGTTAAAAATTATCTCAATTTATCAGAAACTTATGACACCGATAACACTGTAACAGAATTTGAGTATGTTGAGTATCTCGACGAAAATTCTAATGAACCAAATAAAACTGGTATTAGAACATTTAATACTCGAGACGAAGATGTATTTCTACTGCCCCATAAGGCAATGTTAGAAGTTCGCGGTCAGATTATGACAGTAGCCAATCCACCTGTTGCAATTGCAGCTGGAACAGAAGTAGCTCTTATAAATAACGGCTGGTGTTTATTCAAAAGTGCTCGATATCAACTAGCTAATCAAACTGTAGAAGATATTTCAAGTCACTTACAAGTTGCAAGTACAATTTTAAATATCATTTCGTTTTCCGACGATTACTCCAGATCAACTGCAACGAATATGATGTGGTTTAAAGATGCTGGACGTGGTTTAGCCGAATCGACCGAACTTTTCTCGAAAGATGTTTTATTGCACGGAGCTGACGCCGCTGCAGATCTTGTAATTGTAAGAGCTTTTCTTATTGTTAATGCAGCCGCACTAGGTATAGCCGCACCAGCTGCAGACGCTAATGTAGACGTTGTAAGAGTCTCGCTTACTGCTGCTTGTAATAATTTGGGTATAACCCCACCAGCTGCAGCTGTGACCGCTGTCGTAATGTTAGATTTAATCAATAACACAATTAGCGTAAGAAATATACGTTATAATGAAGGTTTTGCCAGAAGAAAAGAACTTGCAGAAGGATCACGTCAAATTACAATGATGCTTCCGTTAAGTATGATTTTCGGTTTTTGTCGCGATTACGACAAAGTATTTCTTGGAGTTAAACATACACTTATTTTAGATCGGGCAGAACAAAACGACTGTCTGTTTAGGTCAGGCGGAGCTGATGTACAGTTTATCATAAACAAACTTGCTTTGTGGATGCCACGAATAACACCATCAATCACTAAAATGTCAGAACTAAATAGTATACTCGATAAACATACAAACAAAATTTATTTTAAACAGCATAAAATATATCAAACAGCAGTTCCAAATACTACCGACTACACATGGCGAGTTACAACAACATCGAGTGAACAACTGCCGAGACAATTGTTTGTCGTATTTCAACAGCAAGCGCGACGTGGTAACCAACAACAAAATAATGCGATATTTGATAATGCTGATGTTAGACGCATATATGCTAGAATAAATTCGAAGCAATACCCAGAACGAGCGATAGAATGTAATTTTGCAGATGATGCTAACAAAAATATTACTCGACCTTACGTGTATCTGCTCGACGCAATACAAAAATATCAAGATGTTGAAGATGGATCTCAAATATCAGCAGAGGAATTTCGTACACTTTATCCAATATTTCATTTTGATGTTAGCAGACATAGCAAGCGAGCAGTTGACTCGACAGCGGATATTGAAATTACTTGGACATTAGGAGCAGTTCCTATAGCACAGTTGTACGTGTACGCGTTAGTGATCAGCGACAGATTTGTTACGATAGATTCCATTGGAGGCAAAATGGCAGTCCAAGTTTAATCTGCAATCGTTATATAAGATGACAAAATATATTATAAAAGAAATATATTTGACTGATGGTCAAGTTAAAAAATTAGCAGCTGCTGTTGCAAAGCAGAGACAGGTATCATTAAAAATCAACCCTAACATTTCCAAGGGTATTTTAACAAAATTAATGCTGACAAAAAATCAAGTAAGCAGGTACGATCGTAAAAAACCTTTTGTTTTAAATTTAAGTGCCGCACAAATAACAGCGATGTCAAAACAAGGTGTTTTTCTCGGTCCGGTATTATCAGTACTAGCTGCAAAAATGTTACCGGTGTTAGGTACATTAGGACTAGCAGCAGCGTCTGGAGCAATATCTGGCGCAACGAAAAAAGCAGTTGAGGGTAGTGGAATAAAAAAAACAGTTTAAAGATAAATTGTAAATGTCAATGGTAAGAAATTTTATGTGACCGATAAATATAATGCCACAACGAAAAACAAAATCGTCGAAAAAAAAGAAAACAACAAAACGTCGAAGAACGACCAAAAGGGGAATTATTCCTTTCGCTCCACTTTTAGCGGGACTAGCGGGAAGTCTGCTGCCAAATTTGTTAGGAATAGGAGGACGAGGACTAACATTGCCGGGAACACGGCCACCCCGCTAAGTAACTTTGATATACTTGATAAGTTAAAATCAATTCCAAGATTTCACGGAGTTTATTCTAAAGATGAACTTAGCGATGTACCATCGCAGGCGACTTTGTCGCTGGGTTCATGCGTGATAAATATACAAGATTTCAATGACGGGTCAGGGACGCATTGGGTAGCAGTTTATAATAACAATTATTTTGACTCGTTTGGACTTCCTCCGAGCGACGCAATAAAAAGATATATAAACAAAAAATATAAAAAAATATATTATTCGTCCAATCAACTTCAACCTGTGTGAACTTCTGCTTGCGGATATTATTGTATAATGTTTGTCCGACAGATGTCAAAAGATCCTAATTTTTTAAAGTTTATTTTGTAGTTTGATAAGCAACCTTCTCACGCTAATGATGAGATTGCAATAAATTTTTGTAAATCTATCTAAAGCTTGCAATAAATTTTATCCAAACTTACAAATATATAATGTCAACATATTGTCTCAAATGTAAAACTAAAACAGAAAATAAGGATGAGACGACGGAAAAAAACAAAAAATAATAGAATGATGCTAAAAAGTATTTGTGCTGTTTGTGGTAGAAAGAAAAGTATGTTTTTAAAGAAAACGTCTGGAGCTGGATACCCTCCTAACGTTGTCAGCCCTGACGTTGTCAGGGAGATTATTTTAGTAGACGACTAAAAATATAGAATGATATACAAATGCGATTCTGACAGAGATTTATGTCTCGAGCAAAATAAAATTGTCACATACTGTCAACGTTGTAACAACAGAGAAATAATTGGAACAGGTATAGATATATATAAATTAATTGGCAAATTACCAAAACCAAAATGAGGCTGGACATTGCCAGGCCATAAATATACTGGACCTTATAATCCTCTTGATAAACAACTAGATGAAAATGATAATCCGCTGCCAGGACAAGAACCTTACAATCAAGTTGATGCAATAGCGATGCGTCATGACATTTGTTATCGTGATCATGAAAACTCAAAATCGGATTGCGACAAAGTAATGTTAGACGAACTTCGTGATATGGAACCGACAAATCTACGAGAACGTTTTGATAGAAGGCTGGTACAGGGTTTTATTGGAGCAAAATATAAATTAGGACTCGGAAAGGAATTGTATGACGATCTCGCAGCCGAACTACACAAACCTAAAAAAAAAAGTTTACGCGACGTAAAGTTGTCGCAAATGCCGTTGATGATATCTGGGCGATAGATTTAGTAGATGTGTCAAATCTAGCAGAATTTAATGATAATAAGAAATACTTGTTTAACGTTGTAGATATTTTTAGTAAATACGCGTTTAGTGTACCTGTTTCGGATAAGACAGGAACGTCGATAACTGATGCGTTAAAACAAATAATAATAAGTACAGAAAGAAAACCAAATAAAATCTGGACCGATCACGGAGCAGAATTTTTCAATAAAAAGTTTGAGCAGTTTCTAGAACAAAATAATATTAAAAAGTATGTTACAGGGAATGAGGGAAAAAGCGTTGTCGTCGAGCGATTTAATCGCACTCTAAACGAAAAAATACATAAATATTTGACAGCTAAAAATTCAAACAGGTATATTGATGATCTTCCGCAGATAGTTGACAAATACAATAACACGAAACATCGAACCACTAAACTATCACCAAATGACGCAATTAAAAATCCGATATTAGCAAATGAAAACATGTACCGCAGACATAAATTTGAGGTGGGTGATCGGGTTCGGATTTCTTTGACTAAAAAAACATTTGAAAAAGGATTTACTCCAAACTGGACTGAAGAAGTGTTTGTAGTTGATAAAGTACTTTTAACAATACCTGTAACATACGCGCTAAAAGATCTGGCAGGGGAACCGATCATTGGTAGTTTTTATGAACAAGAACTTCAGAAAACTGAGCAAGATGTTTTCGTTATCGAAAAAGTGATTAGGAAAAAAGGCAATAAAAGTTTAGTCAAGTGGCGTGGGTATAGCGATAAATTTAATAGCTGGGTACCAACTAAGTCGATCCAATAACGTTATTATAAATTTGTTCGTATTTCACAAGCACAGATTTACATTTGATAGTGTTACATAACGAAATTAAATGTAATTTTCTTTCATTATCAACTGGCATTAAATTAAATATCTTAGCGAAAATAAAATCGTATTTTATATTCCTTCGCTGGCCAGTTATTTTTAGATTTAAAAACGGCCTGATAAGCTGCCAAAATATATGTTGTTCGGCAACAGTAAAATTAAATTTTATTATTTTTTTGGCAATGTGATACTTAACATTATATCTTCCAGTTGTTGGTCTGCTGTAATTTGTTCTGTCAGCGACGGTGACTATTTCATCATCAGATTCGTTGTTGTACAAAATATCGTCTTCGCTATAACTAGCAGATTTGTCTATTATATCGGTAGAGATTGTAATATTATCTGCGACTTTATCGCCAGCGACTTTATCGCTAGTGATTTTAACATTGTCTGCGATTGTATCTTCCGCATATATTTCAGCAAGTCGTTTCATCAGATCCATATTATAATATACTTTTATCTAATTTATTGTTATAAGATATGACTAACGAGGTAAAATATCATCAAAAGGTTAATATATTAAATTACAAGAAACTAGCCGAAGCGGTAAGAAAATGTCTGTCGGGTTATAGTGCATATTTCGTTGACGTTATTGTTACGCAAGGTGATTCTCATAAAATATTACTAACAGCAGCAGAAAAAAATAAACTTAATGAAAATGCTTTTATAACATTAAAATTTTACTAAGACAGAATTACGAAATATTATTAATCATCATATCTAAAAACAATCCTGGCATCGTATTCACTTGAAAAAGCTGATCCTGTTATTCTATCGGCAACAAATTTTACTGCCCTAGGATTTATCTTATAGTGTTTTGCCGCAGCTGAAATCGATTTAAATTTGATCTCCTCATCTGTTTTGAGATTCAACGAAACAACAGGTTTTGCAGGATATCTAAAATTAATACCACCACCTCGTCCTTTTCTCACATTTTCCTGCTGGGTAACTATTTCCAAATTTTCTATTCGATTATCAGTTTTTACGTTATTGATGTGATTAATCACAAGACCATCGGGTATAGGTCCGTTAAACGTCTCATAAACAAAACGATGAGATTGATAATGAACTCGATCTGTTAGTGTTCCTCTGACACCTACTGCGAGATACCCCATGTCATTCAAATTACCTAATACTTTTTTTGTTTTTATATGTCGTATAATTCCTTTGTCATTCGCCTCGTATAAATCAAAGACCGGGTGCGGCTGAAACTCGTTTTGTAAAGATAAGTTTTCGATATTGTCATCAGTAATCGAGCCATTTACTCGATAGACTCGCTGCCCTTCTGGAATATCCTCGCAGAACAAAGTATAAATAAAATCTTTCCGAAACATTTCAATTCTCTCGGTATTATCACCTTTGACACTGATCTTATAGCCTGCTGGCGTTGCTTTACCCATTGGATGTTTGTACTGGACACGTATCACCGAACCTAATGCATTTCCAGCGTATAGGTTATACTTCGGATGAACGTAATAATACTCTTGCTCGTTTGCGCTTGTCATTATACTATAAGGATTTTATATCTCTAATTGTTTGTTCAGCTGGCGTGCAGTGAGTTATACATCGAACAATCAATTAAACATATAATATTACACTATTATATAGCAATGCTGAAATTACGTGATATAGCCAAGAAGAGTCTTATGGGAGAACCTGAAAAAATAGCGACTGCCTTTACAGGATTCGATAACAGTTATCGGTTTGATAAACAAATTGTACTGGTAAATTTTACTGCAACAAATCTTTACCACCTGCTAGAGCCAACTGTAAAACGTGAACTTGAAAAACATAAGGGTCTAAGAATATTAGTGCAATATCACGTTATATTTTCAAAGCTACTTGTGACAGAGGGATCGACTGACAAAGAAATCGCAGACCCTTACATTAATGCAAAATCAAGACGTGTTTTGCTCGGGACTGATCTTTTGTCACTGGCTAATGAAATACACCAAGAAATTTGGAAAAAGATAGAAGAATTTACCGAATTGGGTTCGGGTTGGAAGTTTGAAATCATCGAGAAAATTTTATTTCACACAATAAAATATGACGTATTACGCGGTAGTTCGTATATTGATTTGCCACCAAAAATAAAAAATAAAAAATGCTGTGTAAACGTCAAAAACCTCGATAACAGATGTTTCCAGTGGGCTATTCTTTCTGCGCTATTTCCAGCAGAAAAAAATGCTGATCGTGTTGACAAGTATATTAGTCACGTGTCAAGATTAAATTTTAAAGGCATTGACTTTCCTGTTGCAGAAAATCAAATACCAAAGTTTGAAAAGCAAAATAATGTTTCAATAAATGTTTTCGGACTAGACGAAAAAGAAAACGTCTATCCGAGATACATTTCAGAAAAAGCTTCACAATCGACAATAAACCTGCTGTTTTATAAAAATCATTACGTTTGGATTAAAAACTTTAATGGACTAGTTGGTGAACAGTATAATAAACGAAAGAAGAAAACGTTCTTCTGTTATCGCTGCTTGCACGGTTGTAATGACAATGAAACATTACAAAAACATTTGCAGTATTGTAGTGACGTACAACGAATAACGATGCCGTCTAAAAAAGATAGTGTGTTACAGTTTGTCAATCACAATCACAAACTAACAATTCCTTTCGTCATATACGCTGATTTCGAATGCTTACTTCAGCCTGTACTTGGCGTAGAAAATAATCCTAACCAATAGAGTACAAGGAAAACTCAAAACCATGTTCCGTGCGGAGTAGCGTATAAGATAGTTTGTTGTGCTGATTCGAGATTATCCAAACCAATCAAATTATATCGTGGTAGAAATCCAGCTGTCTGGCTTCTCAAGCAGTTGATTAGCGAAGTTGATCATATATTTAATCGTTTGAAAAGAGTAACTCCAATGATAAAACTGACATCTCAAGAAGAATCTGATCACGAGCAAGCGGAATTTTGTCATATTTGTGAAAAAGCTTTTGACGATAACAAGAAAGTACGTGACCATTGCCATCTAACAGGACAGTACCGTGGAACGGCCCATGATCAGTGTAATTTAAAATTTCATGCTCCAGATTTTATTCCAGTTATTCTTCACAACTTTCGAGGATATGATAGCCACATTATCGTAGAAGCTTTTGGCGATCCTGACGTAAAATCTCGCTTAAAACTCGATAACGTAATCAAATGCATTCCAAATAATTTTGAAAAGTATATGTCAGTTACGCTAGGTAAGTTGCATTTTATTGACAGCCTGCAGTTTATGGCAGCATCATTGGATGAGCTGGTAAAAGGTTGTAGAGAGTTTGATAACCTAAAAGACTGTTTTGGAGATAAATTTAACCTACTGACCAAAAAAGGAGTATTTCCGTACGAGTATCTCGATGATTGGAGTAAATTTGATGAAACCTCGCTACCTGACAAGGACAAATTTTACTCACAACTTAAAAATGAAAATATACCCGATGATGATTACAAATATGCACAAGATATCTGGAAAGAATTTGATTGTAAGACGTTTGGAGATTATCATGATTTGTATCTAAAAACTGACGTCTTATTGCTGGCGGACGTATTTGAAAGTTTTCGAAAAGTGAGCTATAACAATTATGGACTAGATCCTTGTTGGTATTATTCTGCTCCCGGGCTGTCGTGGGACGCATTGTTAAAGTTTAGTAAAGTAAGGTTAGAATTACTGACTGACGTTGATATGTTCAATTTTATCGAAAAAGGTATCCGAGGCGGTATTAGCGTGATAACAAAAAAGTATGCGGAAGCAAACAACAAATACTTAAAAGAGTACAATCCTAATCTTCCTTCGAAGTATATAATTTATCTAGATTGTAATAATTTGTACGGTTATTCTATGGCAGAACCAATGTCTTTTGGTGGGTTTCGTTGGATTACAGCTGATCAATTTCTATCGGAGACAGAAAAAAAGATACCCGACGATGTTTCGTACTTCGTTGAAGTTGATCTCGATTATCCAACTTCGCTACACAATTTACACAACGATTATCCTTTCTGTGCAGAATCGATGATAATAGATTATAGTTTGCTATCTCAAGAACAACAAGCAACAGCATCACCAAGACAAAATTCTCTGGTAAAAAAACTAGTGCCAAATTTACTCGATAAGAAAAATTATGTTTTACATTACAAAGTTTTAAAACAAGCAGTAGATGCTGGTCTTGTGTTGAGGAAAGTTCATAGAGTTTTAAAGTTTAATCAGTCGCCGTGGATGAAAGGTTATATTAACTCAAACACTTCGAGAAGAGCTGCAGCAAAAACTGATTTTGAAAAAAACTTCTTTAAGCTCATGAACAATTCCGTTTTTGGTAAGACGATGGAAAATATTAGGAAACGAGTAAATATCGAGCTAGTTAATGATATCAATCGCAGAAACAAACTTGTGTCAGACGATGATTTTGTTAGCATGAAAATTTTTTATGAAAATCTTGTCGCGATACAAAGAAGAAAAACAAATCTAAAACTAAACAAGCCAATTTACGTTGGAGCTTCCGTGTTTGATTTATCGAAGTGGCTGATGTACGATTTTCATTACAATTTTGTTAAAAATCAATGGCCGTCCAGTAGATTATTGTTTACTGATACCGATTCGCTCGTGTACGAAATCGAATGTGAGAACGTGTATCAGGATATGTATGATAATCGGTATCTGTTTGATCTTTCCGATTACCCTCGTGACAGTAAATTTCATGACGACACGAATAAAAAGGTTATTGGTAAGTTCAAAGATGAAATGAACTCGAGCACCATCAAATATTTTATTGGATTACGCAGTAAAATGTACGCCGTATTGTTAGACAATAATAAAATAACGAAAAAAGCAAAAGGTCTGCCTCGCGATTTTGTTAAAAAGTTTATGAAATTTGATGATTACAAGTACGCGCTTGACGGCGGTGTTAGTTTTATAAGAGCAATGGCTATTCGAACAAATCATCATAAACTTGAAACAGATGTCATTATCAAACGCGGATTGAGTAATTTTGATGACAAACGTTATTACGAAAATGGAGTAGATACATTTGCACTTGGTTATTGTTTTGATGATAGATCTATACTCGATATTATATTCGACGGCTAAGGTATGAAATTTTATCTAAACTTTAGAAATAATGTTTGAAAATTTGACAGTGACAAATAGCTACAATAGCAAGATCAAATATCTAATGATGGACGGCAAACAGTTGACAGTTGAAATTAATAATGAAACATCAGGTATATGTTTTACCGCAGTTCGAAACAAGCTAAAACTTTCTCTTACCAGATCTGATGACAGCGAGTATTTCAATTACCTTGAACAATTGAGCCAGAAGTTGTTAGCGGAATTTAAAAACCTTCACAATCCGATCAACCAACAAAAATATATTAAACTTACAATCGATCTTTATCGATCAAAAGTATATTTTATCGACAAAAAATATCCTCTTAACAAATCGCAAATAAAAGATTTATTTGAGTCTCGTCGCTGTGTGAGCGGTAAAGTAAAGTTTAGTCTCTACTATCGTGGTGATGAAATATTTCTAATATCAACAGTAGAAACATTGATAATTGGTGATGAGGTATAAATAATATATGAAAAACGTCACTTACTTGATTCCGCTCGGTGAAGACGTCCTCTTGAAAGTGCCTCAGAAGGAAATTTTGCCTGCCTTATATACGAATAGATCTGCGTGGGCGCTTTCTAGAAATTCCATGATTATGACATTCTAGAAATTCCATGATTATGAGTCATTTTGCGTGGGCATTTTCTGGAATGTTCTAAAATATGTATACCTGGCTTGGCTGATAAATGTATTATTGATTTTTCAGGCTGCGTACATGAGGCAACATCTGTTACAAGCAAAACACTGTAGAGTATTGATTTTCCAGACTGCATTACTGTAGTAGTCTGGGGATGGGCTCATTTAATCTCAAAATATATTTGAGCTAGAATCGGCCTTTTAGTTTTTAGAAAATCGTTTGGGGTGGGAATTTTAGGGTCTCTGAGAGAGTAATTTGTATTTGTTCTGAGCGTGGGGAGGGGTCTTTGAGCTAGAATCGGCCTTTTCCCTTACTACTTACTCATCAGCAGCAAGAGCAGCATTTTCCAAGGTTTCAATCTCGTGCTCTTCAAGATGATTCTTAATGTCATTAGGAACACAGTTCTTGAAATCTTCAAGTAAAACAAGTTGTTCGAGACTTTCATAATCATGTTCAACTTTCTCAGCTAAGCACCATCTCTTAAATATCTGCTCTTTTTCTCTTGCAAACTCAACATAAGTTTGTCCAGCTTCCTTTTTATTGTTTCTGAATTTTTGCCGATAAGCCTCAGGGACTAACGCATAACACCTTATGATGCACTCCTTAACCAAATCATAGTCAGAACTTTGTTGTACTGAAAGGGATGCATAGATATCTCGGGCGTTGCCAAAAAGTACACATTGCAATAATTGAGTCCAATGCTCCCTTGGCTATTTCAAATTTTGCGCAACGTTTTGAAAATAAATAAAATATTTGTCTGCTTCTTTTTCTCTAAAAGGGGGCACTAGCCTGTTATTTCTTGTAATGTCAAAACTTGAATTTGTATGTGAAGTAAGATCATGCTTTTCACTTGCCAGCTCAAATTCTTACATTTTAATTTGAAATTCCTTTTCATCCTTTTCTTGTTGTATTTGCATCTGTCTCTCTCTCTCCCTGTCTTCAAATTGTAATTCTTTATCTTTCTCTCTCTCCTGTCTCTCTCTCTCTCTCCTCTTTCTCAAATTGTAATTTCATTTGTTTATCATTCTCTCTCTCTCTCTCTCTCTCTCTCTCTCTCTCTCTCTCTCTCTCTCTCTCTCTCTCTCTCTCTCCTCTTTTTCAAATTGCAATTTCATTTGTTTTTCCTCTTTCTGAAGCTCGAGCTTCCTTAACTCCAATTCCATCTTGTATTTCATTTTTAATTCCATTATTTTTATGTCAGAGGCTGATACAGACTTACTGATCGAACCCAAAACACTTTATCTAAAACATTCTTCTTTACCAAATATTGAATCAAAATGTTTTTAATATCTTATTTCGTCAAGGAAGCTTTTGCCTTAGAAAGATCGTATTTCTGGCAAGTTCAAGCAACTCATCTTTGTTCAAACTATCCAACTGCTCCTGAGTAGGACTAGAAAGAAAAGTCTCCACTTTTAATGACATTGTGAATGAAAGCCTGTTGTTTTCACTAAAGATTTCAAACAAAGTGTGAAATAGTGCTTGGGATTTAAAAACTAGGGTAATTTAAATGTCAAAAACTAATTTTCTGAAATTTTTAGCCAAAATTCATATATCCCAAGGACGAGGCTCCAATTTTCTTCTTGTTACGTGTAGGCTTGTACTAAAATAACAAGAGAAAAGAGTGAAGCCAACAAGCTTTGTATATTTAACAAAATAATTTATTTCCCTAGAAAACAATGTAAAAGTAGGAAATAGGACTTACGGTTTGTGAATATAATCCAAAATTTAATCATAAGAATGAAAAAATATAAGTCCTATCACTAAAGAGTTCTAATTGAATCCTGGTTCGAATCTATATGAAATTCCAATATGGAGGCGAAGACGTCAGATGATGTCTGTACTGATGGTAACAGATCCTCGATTGAATCACACTTTATGTTTCCGTATAGAATTCCAGAATAAATTTCCACTGAATTTCTTTGTCCCAGATCTTTTTATAAAAAAGTACACTTGTTTAGTCTTCTAGAGAATAGATTATTAAATTCAAAAGAAACAGATGAACTTCAAAAACAATTTGGCAACAACAATAGAAACACCTTGTTCCTTCAAGGTGTAGACATACGACTGCCGAAATTTTACTGAGATATCAGTATTAAACCCAACCAAAACGTCATTTCAATCCCATGTGATGGGTCACGCGATCTCTTAACATTGAACAATGCTATAAAAAAAAATGCCATTGATCACATATGCAAGACGAGCCCTATCTAAGAATCAAATTCTCATACTGAAAATATATTTTTAAAAAAAGAAGGGCTATTTACAATTCAGCTAACACGCAGGCCGAAATGACCTTGGCAATAGCCAATCGTCATCCCTCGATGTTTAAAAAATCTATGAACCAGAGTGAGCTAAAAATAGTGCTAATGTAATACTTTTTACCTTCTATACAAACTGAATTTACTGAAAAAAATATCGAATCCCGTGAAAATAATCATTACAATAAAATGTAATGAAACAAAATTAATATGAAAGGAATTTTAAAACTAACACACAAGCAATTTAATTACATATACGTAACACCACTATGAAAACGAAGTCATATGGACAACGTTCTTTTGCATACCAGGGCCCAGCAACGTGGAACGAATTGCCCACTGAACTTAGACACAAACACACAATGATCTCATTCAAGAGCGCTCTCAAAACAAAATCTATTTCGACTGCAAGTACAAACTTAAAGACCTAATAATGTTTCCTACCTTAAATATTTTCAGCATGTTTTATGCTTTCTAATTTCATGGTGTTTTTTGTGTAATCATATCATTATATATATTTTTTATGTTTTAGGTGTTGTCTAATGTTGTAAAGCGCATAGTGCTTCTAAGGATTAGGCGCTATGCAAAGTCCTCATTATTATTATTATTATTATTATTATTATCATTATTATCATTCGGGATTTAATTCGCAATACTGTACGTGTTTTAAATTGTCACTTTTGTGTTCTAGGGAAATAACTTATTTGTTGAACTTTACACCACCTGTTTTTTTTGTTTTTTTTTCGCTCTTTTGTATTAAATAGTATAAGACCACAGAGTCGTAATAGTATGATGTGATGTATACCACCGGAGTGAACGAGTTATCATTGTATGTGTATGATGAGATTATGACATCACAGTGAACAAGCTATCAGTGTATGTATAATGACATTATGATATCACAGGGAATTAGCTATCATTGTATGTGTATGATGAGAACCGCTTTAAGGCTGACAACTTAAACCATACGGACACACAAGTAATGTGCTTTCGGCACACGTAATTCTCTGTAGCAAAAATGAATCTCAAGTCTCATTAAACGTTTGTTTATTTTGTTCTGTATGAGAGTGCTGATTTCTCCATTCATTACATCAAGATTAACATGGTTTACTTCAAGCACAGATTCCATTGCCTATTTCTCTTTACAGGAGAAAGCAACTAAAATCATAATATTATCTCGTAGGTTCTTTATAACAAAATGTTTACTTTTCCAAATCACCTATACTGATATTCAGAAATGTTTACTGCTAGTTTTATTTGGTGAGTTGCTTTTTTCTTGCATTATCAGTGTTAACACAGTCGTCAGTCAGGGACAAACTGTTTGTATCATGATAGGTGTCAGCCAGTAACAATAACCTCTTACGTAATTCATTTTCGGGACCAGTCACGATTACCTTTCCATTGTATGTTTTATTATTTAGATAAGCATGATACATTATAAGGATGTAATACGCTATACATTGATTTACCAGTTTATAACACCATGAATTATCATGCTATTACGATCTTTCAAGTGTTATGTCTAGGGATTTAATCTTAAGTAACAAGAGTATGTAAAACCAGAACAAGTATTCAAATTTTCCAAAATATAAATTTATTTAAATAAAATATAAAATCAAACTAACCGAAAGAATTAAAAATAACGTACAGTGTATGAATTCCTAGTGTATACTCTTAATAATTCTAATTGACCTATCAATTTCTCAACGATCCGGAAACTGTTCCTAGGTATTCCGAACGAGGCTTCCAAAGTGTTTACGTGCTACAGTGAATATACCGAATTTAACAGAATTATTAATCCCAATGTTTTTACTTCAATGTAATCTCGTGAACGAAGAATATCACCGAAGTCCTTGACAGTTTCACAAAATACGATGTAATTAGTTAAATATTCAAGTCCTTGAATATAAACACACAATCCAAATATACTGACTGTTTAAATCAATGATTATCAACTCGGCTATATCCAACGAACATGAAATTATAACTCACTATTTTCCTGTCAAGGACTGTTACAAGCTCTAACATAACTGCTCAAGAATAAAATAAATGGCGTGTATGGTCATTATATAGTGTCCGTTTGCGCTTCAAATAAACAATCTCTGATTCGCAATATTTTCTACAATAAATTGAATCGTATTATTCCTTTTCAAAATAGCTTGGTCGTCAACATACGCAAACAGTCCTGTTCCTTTAAATCTTATTGAACCAATCAAATGCTGGAGCGCTCATGTTAACTCTCCATAGGGCAATTGCAATTTGAATCACACGCTTTATTTACGTGACCTCCATTCACGCATGCGTCTCATTGTTGACCTGCTTAATTGTTTATTTGACCTTAGCTATCAGCTTTGTCATAAATGAATTCTTACAACGAAGAGTACATGTACTCTTACTACAGTGCTAACCATTGAATTAATGGATTTAAAATATAACTGACATAGTCTCAAACAACTTAAATAAAAATTAAATTCAATAGATGATGCATAATTCCGGACCACAAGTACATTTATCTGTAGTTAACGGTAGGGTATTTATGTCCCCAAAAACATACTTAACTTAAGTGAATTGTTTTGGATCTTGAGTTGAGCATCAGGCAAATATAAATGTATGATTGTGGGCATATACAATTTGTTGATTTTTAGGTTGATGTCGCTTTTAGCGTTACTTAACTTAAGATTAGGTATTGCAAGGTTAAATCATAGGTATAAGTCTTATGTAAGATGTATTTTAGGTGTACAGGTACAAAGCAGAACATCTATTAATGAGACTGAACAAGGTGTACAGGTACAAAACAGAACATCTAATAATGAGGCTGAACAAGGTGTACAAGTACAAAACAGAACATCTAATAATGGGGCTGAACAAGGTGTACAAGAACAAAACAGAACATCTATTAATGAGACTGAACAAGGTATTATGAATAATAAATGTGAAAAAGTGAGAACAGAGACTGATAATGCAGAAAATACTTTTACTAAATCTATACAGTTTGTGTTTTTGTAAAATTTTTATAATGCTATTGGACTTTCAGTTTCTAAAAGAAATTAGAGTTTCGAGTGCAATTACATTTTCTCTTACTTTACTCAATTCAGTCAATTCTTTGTTGACTCTCTCTCTCTCTCTCTCTCTCTCTCTCTCTCTCT
>JAECUM010040621.1:0-19570 GCA_016617855.1 Megalonaias nervosa
AGCCACAGGAACAAGCAGACACTCAAAATCTGCATAAATAACAAACGGAATACTTAGCTAATGATTATAATTTTAAAATTTTAATACTTTTTCTTTCTCTGTTGGCATTGTTATTGTTTGAACATTAACACAATATTTAACATGCTCTTGCAGTTTTCCATTGCTAGAAAACCGTGTAAATATCTGTAACAGAAATATTTTTTTTCTATAGTGCTTATTATACTGTCTGCCAACTAACCCGTTAAAGTTTTTTATCCAGCAATAATGTCCTTTATAAAATAACAAATTTTTTGTCAACTGCGTAGCAGTCGCTGAGATGTATCTCGGGTAAACATTTTCTCGCTCATTTAGTCCGAAAACATTTACTGAAATATCGGTTTGTTTTTCAAACTTTGGTATCGGATTTTCTGCCACTGGAAAAGTTATTACGTCAAAATCCAATTAGTTTCTGTACGGCAAATATTTTCAGCTTGGTTGGAGTTACAATTTTGAGGATGTCTTGCAGACAAAGTTACCCAACGGAAACACTCATTGTCGCTGTTTTTGACATTTATATAACACTTTTTGTTTTTAATTTTTTGAGGGAGATCAACGTGAGAACTACAGCGAAGTACGTTATATTTCATTGTGTGAAATAAAACCTCTGTAATCATCTCAAATTTCCAACCTGATCCTGATGTGCTAAATTCGTCAAGCTGCTTGTTAATTTCCTGATGTATTTCATTGGCAACTGTGGCAATATTTGTTCCAGTTAATATTTTTCGTGATTTAGCTGTTAAAAATGGCTTCGCAATTTCGCTGTCGAATTTTGTATTTTGAAAAATTATATCAAGTACATCTTTTCCAGTTGCACGTACCTTTGATAAAATTACATGATACTGCACTATCAGTTTGATACTTTTGTGAACTGCAAGTTCTTGCGTCACAATCGGCTGTAAAAGATGAAATAAATTTGTGGAGTTAAAATTTGCTAAAACACTTTGATTATCAAATTTATATCTTTTATCATAGCCCGAAAATGCCGCAGCAATCTTTTTTGCTTTCATAAGGCTCTTCTTGGCAATATCTCGCAATTTTAACATTATATATAATATTTTTATATTTAATTGGGTTTTTTAATATTTCAATTAGAAATATAAATTTCTTACAGTATAATGTCAGAAAATATAACAGCAGAGGAACAGGAAGAATATCACATACACCCTAAGTCTAACGAGTACGCTGGAAATGCACTTCGTTCGGTTATTCATATCGGATACGGACTACCTTTTGGTAAAGCAACACCAGCTGGTTATAAGATTAGTGTAAAGGGAAATAACACAGAAAGTGTCGAAATGTTTAGAAAAGATTTTATGTATACATTATTTTGTGGAGAAATTCCAGCTGGACAGCGAGTCTGCAGAGTAAACAGCTCAGTTACTGATGATAATATTGAAAATTTATCATTGCAGGACGAATTTCAGTCTCATCCAGTATTTGATTTATATGAAGCATCTGACAAGGGAATTATACGAAATATAAAAACAAAAAACGTTGTTGGTTTTATGCAAAATAGCGGATATTTTGATGGTAACTGTTAGAGGAGCAAAAACTGACCAGGTTAATTATCAATTTCATTGCTATATTTATGAAACTTTTAACGGCGCTTTTCCAATTAATTTAGTTATTGACCATATTAACAAAATTAAAACAGATAATAGGATTGAAAATTTAGATTTAGTTACACCAAAAGAAAACAGCAAAAGAGGACTTGGTGGTGCTAATAATTTTAAAAATCCCAAAAATCAGTTATTTCAGTGAATCTTGAAACTGAAGAAGAAATAAAATTTAAATCAATTTATTCAGCTGCAAAGCATCTTAAAATTTATGCGCAATCAATAATAGATGTAGCTAACGGTTAAACTAAATCAGCAACGTCAATGTCAACCTTTGATAGATTTATTTTCAAATATGTTTCTTAATTCGGTCTTTGTAATACAATCATGGGCAAACATCAAAACATCATCTTTATCAAATTTTAGTGTTATAAACTTGCTGTTATCAAGTTTATTTTTTTCTTCTGTTGTTAGAAGTATTTTAGTAGAGTCACCCTGCATCACAATAACGTCAACAGAAGTATTACAGCCCGATAGACATTTTTGAACTGCTTCGGCTAGTTCATTCTAGTTTAATATATTAACTGTTTGATGATATTTTATCTCATTGTTCATTTATTATTATAAGTTAGATTATATTATATGAACTTAATGCAGAGACTTGCTGAAATATATGCCGACGACGCTGTCGTAGAGAATACAATATCAAGTGATAAGATCGCTAACAACAATTTTACAGCAGGAAATTTAGATAAAACTGCTGATTAGAGCGAAGATGATATTTTATTTAATAATGACAATGAAGATGAAGTAGTTGACGACAGCGTTGCTGTCGTTGACAAAAAATATTACAGCAGACCGACAACTGGACGACATAATGTTAAATATCATATCACTAAAAAGATAATGAAATTTAATTTTACTGTTGCCGAACAACAAATATTTTGGCAACTTATAAAACCATTTTTAAATATAAAAATAACTGGCAATCAAAGAAGCATAAAATACCATTTTATTTTTGTTAAAATATTCAATTTGATGCCAGTCGATCATACAAGAAAATTACATTTCATTTCCTTGTGTAGACCGGTCAAATGTAAATCTGTACTTATGAAGTACGAGCAAATATTTATTTCAAAATTGACCGAGTTGGCACCCAACTATTAAATTTATCGCTATACCCGCGCCATTTAACTAAACTTTTGTTGCCGCGCTTCCTAATAACTTTTTCAATAACGAATATATCTTGTTCTGTTTTCTGAAATTCTTGTTCATAAAAACTACCAGTAATAGGTTCTCCAGCCAGATCTTTTAACGCATATGTCACTGGTATTGTTAAAAGTACTTTATCAATAACAAATACTTCTTCGCTCCAGTTTTGAGTAAATCCTTTCTCAAATGTTTCTTTCGTCAGAGAAATTTTAACTTTATCACCAACTTTAAATTTATGTCTGCGGTACATATTTTCATTTGCTAGTATCGGAATTTTAATTGCGTCGTTTGGTGACATTTTTATTGATCTATGTTTCGTGTTATTACATTCGTCAACAATTTTATGTAGATTGTCAATGTATCTATTAGTTTTTTTGGCTGTCAAATATTTGTGGATTATTTTCGTTTAGCGTGTGATTAAATCGCTCTACGACAACGCTCTTACCTTCATTTCCAGTGACATATTTTTTTATTGTATTTTGTTCCAAGAACTGCTCAAATATTTTATTAAAAAATTCTGCTCCATGATCAGTCCAGATTCTGTTTGGTTTTCTTAATGTACTAACGATGACCTGTTTTAACGCATCAGTTATTGACGTTCTTGTCTTATCTGAAACTGGTACACTAAAAGCATATTTGCTAAAAACATCTACAACATTAAAAAGATATCTTTCTGGAGCGCCATCGGCGCCAATGTTAAATTTACTAAGGCCTGACACATCAACTAAATCTATTGCCCAGATATCATCAACGGCATTTGCGACAACCTTACGTCGTGGACTCTTTTTTTTAGGTTTGTGTAGCTCTGACGCCAGATCATCATACCTACCGAGACCAAGTTTATATTTTGCTCCAATAAAACCCTGCACCAACTTTCTGTCAACACGCTCTCGCATATTCACAGGTTTCATATCACGAAGTTCGTCTAACATTACTTTATCGCAGCCGTGCTTATCTTGTTCGTTATCACGATAACAAATGTCGTGACGCATTGCTATTGCATCAACTTGATTGTAAGGCTCTTGTCCTGGCATCGGATAATCGTTCTCGTCAAGTTGTTTATCAAGAGGATTATAAGGTCCAGTAGATTTATGGCCTGGCAATGTCCAACCGCCTTTAGGTTTTGGTAATTTGCCAATTAATTTATGTATATCTATACCTGTTCCAATTATTTCTCTGTTGTTGCATTGTTGACAGTATGTAACAATTTTATTTTGCTCAAGACAGAGATCTCTATCACAATCGCACTCGCATCGCATTATTTATTAATCATCTACTAAAATAATCTTGTCAGGAGACCCGCTCCGGACAACTTTATTGTTGGCAATGATATTGCTGGTGATAATTTCTTTAAAAACATACATTTTCTTTTTCCACAGGTTGTACAAATACTTTTCAGCATTATCATATTTTTTGTTTTTTTTTTCTGTTTTTCATCTTTATTTTCTGTTTTAGTTTTGCACTTGAGACAATATGTTGACATTTTTTATTTGTAAATTTATACAAAATTAATTGCAATCTCATCATTGTTAGCAGATGGTCGTTTATCAAATTGCAAAATAAACTTTAAAAAGTCTGGATTTTTATTCATCTGTTTAATGAACATTACACAATAATATCCACAAGCAGAAGTTCCAACAGGCTGAATTTGATTAGACGAATAATTTATTATTTTATACTTTTACGTGTATTTTTTTATTGCGTCACTTGGTGGAAGTCTAAATGAGTCTAAATAATTATTGCCGTAGACAACTACCCAATGTGTGACAGATCCGTCATTGAAATCTTGTATATTTATCACACACGAGCCATCGGGAACATGACCTAGTTCATCTTTAGAATAAACTCTACGGAAATATTTTACTTTTTTTAGCTTATCAGGTATATCAAGTTACTTAATGCGGCCGTGGGAGGTTTCACCTCCTTGTTCCTGGTAATGTTAATCCTCGGCCGATTCCCAGCATATTTGGCAGTAGACTTCCAACTACTCCCGCCAGCAATGGTCCTATAAATCCGCCTTTCCTTCTTCGTTGTCCGCGATTCAATCGCGGCGTCCTTTTTTTAGTCTTTCTTAACGTTTTTTGTTTGGGCATTATGTTTATCTTTAGACAAAAATTTTCTTTATTCCGTCTCCGGAGACAGCCTTTTTCGTTGCGCCAGATACTGCTGCAGACGCTGCTGCTAATCCTAATGTACCAAGTACTGGCAAAATTTTAGGTATTAACGTTTTTGCCATTACAGATAATGCCAGCCCGAAGAAATCACCATGGTGGGACATCGCAGTTATTTGTGTAGCACTTAAATTTAAAACAAAAGGTTTTCTGCTATCGTATTTATTTACTTGTTTTTTGGTTAACATTAATTTTGTTAAAGTACCTTTGTCTCCATATTTTATTTTTAATGAAACTGGCCGACCTTTTTGTAAACCTTGTCGGAGTTTCTTAACTTGACCATCAGTCAAATATATTTCTTTTACAATATATTTGGTCATTATATAACGATGACAGATTAAACTAAACTTGGACTGACATTTTACCTCCTACAGAGTCAATTGTAACAAATCTGTCCCTGATCACTAACGCATATACATACAACTGCACTGCTGAAACTACTCCGAGTGTCCAAGTAATTTCAATATCAGCTGTAGAATCGACAGCTCTCTCGTTGTGTTTACTAACATCAAAATAAAATACTGAATAAAGTGTACGAAATTCTTCCATAGAAATTTGAGATCCGTCTCCGACATTCTGATATTTCAGAACTGCATCGAGCAGGTACATATATGGCCGAGATACATTTTATTAGCGTCGTTTGCAAAATTGCATTCTATCGCTCGTTCTGGATATTGTTTTGAATTTAGTCTAGCGTATATTCGTCTGACATTGGCGTGATCAAATATGGCGTTATTTTGTTGCTGGTTACCTCGTCGCTCTTTCCAATGAAATGCAACAAATAATTGCCGAGGGAGTTGGTCACTTGACGTTGTTGTGACTCGCCATGTGTAGTCGGTGGTATTTGGAACTGATGTTTGATATATTTTATGTTGCTGAAAATAAATTCTGTTTGTGTGTTTATCGCTATACTATTTAATTCTGTCATTTTAGGGATTGACGGTGTTATTCATGGCATCCATAGAGCAAGTTTATTTATGATAAATTGTGCATGAGCCCCACCATCTCCAAATAGGCAGTCATTTTGTTCTACTCGATCTAAAATAAGTGTATGTTTAACTCCACGAAATATTTTATTATAGTCCCTGCAAAAATCGAAATATTGTACTTAATGGCAGCATCATTGTAATTTAATATGATCCTGCTGCAAGTTCTTTTCTCCTAGCAAAACCTTCATTGTAACGTATATTTCTTACGCTAATTGTCCCGTTAACAAAATCTAACATTACAGTGCCGTTCGCACCTCCAGCTGGTGGGGCTATACCAAGATTATTACAAGCAGCAGTAAGTGAAACTCTTGTAGCATTTTCGTTTGCGTCTGCGGCTTGTGCGGCTATACCGAAAGCAGCAGCATTAACGGTAAGAAAAATTTCTTACTATAATAAGATCTGCAGCGGCATCAGCTCCGTGTACTAAAGAACCTTTCGAGAATAGTTCGGTCGATTCAGTTGCACCAGCTCCAGTGTCTTTAAACCACATTATATTAGTTGCAGTTGACCTGGAATAGTCGTCAGAAAACGAAATAGTATTTAAGATTGTACTTGCAACTT
The DNA here is from genome assembly GCA_016617855.1 of Megalonaias nervosa. NCBI lineage: Eukaryota > Metazoa > Mollusca > Bivalvia > Unionida > Unionidae > Megalonaias > Megalonaias nervosa. The sequence continues at coordinate 6,529 of JAECUM010040621.1, forward strand.
GTAGGTGATTCGAAATATCTTCAACAGTTTGATTAGCTAGTTGATATCTGGCACTTTTAAATAAACTCCACCCATTATTTATAAGAGCTATTTCTACGCCTGCTCCGATATTAGCAGGTGGGTTAGCCACTGTCATATTTTGGCCACGTACTTCTAGCATGGCTTTGTGAGGCAGTAGAAATACATCCTCATCTCGGGTATTAAATATTCTAACACCGGCCTTATTTGGTTCATTCGAATTTTCGTCGAGATACTCAACATACTCAAATTCTGTTTTACTGTGTCATATTAAGTTCTGTATAATTTGTTCGCCTTTTGGCGATAAAAGTTTTTTTGTTTTTGTCATCCGGTCTCCTGTTTCAGCTGTTGGGGCGATTTCTGATATAATTTGTTTTATCTCAGATGTAGACGGTGTGCCTTTTATTTTATCAGCTATTTTTTGTCCCACCGCGGTTCCAGCGGCACATGCAGCTCCAGTTGTAAAAACTTTTGAAGCGTCAAGTGCAATTGGTGCAACTTTATGCGCTCTTCCCGGGACATTTTCAATAATTTTAGTAAATATATTTCCAAAAATCTTCCAACTATTTTTCTTCTGTAAAATTTTTTCTCTGTTTCATTATATCTGAAGTTGTATAATTTTATTGCCAATCACGAAGTTATTGTGCGCGCAGGTACAGGTAATAAGTAACAACCTCGTTATTCAAATCCAACTGCCGTCCAGATTGATCTGTCAATTGCATATTTATTTGTGTTATCTGATTTTCAACATTTAGCGGATAATAGATAACTTGCCGTGGATTAATTTGCATAAGCAAGCCCGGTGGAACGTCCGGCGAAAAGCTATAGATAGTCTGTCCTTTACTGCCCCGGGCTGAGTAAGATCCAAATACAATAGAGTAATTTACTAATATTTTAATATTGTGTTTACGTCAGTAATATTTACTGTCAGTTCACCGTCATATGTAATAGTTTGTTCTGTGGTTGATCCATACATTTGATGAGAAAATCCTATTAACTATGCAATACTTGCTGGTGATGAAAAATTGATTAACATATTATTTTTCAATGTTATCCTACCTCGTAAAGTATTATAGTTTGGTGTCAGCTCAAATATGTCAGCGTCGCCACGTGTCATTGTTATTATCTCTTTTATTGTTTTATTTAGATCAGTGACATTATAAGCTCCTTGTGGAATTTTAAATATTGCCCGTATCGGTCGCTGCATAAACATAAATTCATCGTTAACATCAGCTTTTACGTTGGCCATAGAATGCCAGCACGTACAGGAAATTAGTCTAATTTCATACTGTTTTTCAGGATCCAGTTGTATTGGTGGAATATAATTTACCGAAAAATTTGCGCTATCACCTGTTGTTTGCGATGAGTCGAGTAATAATGTTGTTGATATTTATATAAGATCGCCTAGATTAAATTAAATCGCGGTGTAAAATTTCGTATTCATCAGATGTTAAAAAAATTTCCGATCTCAAATGATCAAGTGTGTCAATAATTTCAGTGTCAATTTCAACACCAATATTTCCAGCTTCTTTTGACGATATCAGTAACATTAATCTACCTATCATCTCAGATACTGATGAAAATATTTTTACCCCAGAGCCTGTGACTTCGATGTCTGCTATTTTTTCGAGACGACGTTTATCAGGACCATCAAATACAGTTTTAAATTTCTTTCCTGACTTACTAACTTTTTTATTTCGAAATTCAGTTGCAGCAACTTTAAAAAGATTGGCAATAATTCCATCTCTAACTTTTTGAGACAATTTTTGAGCATCTTCTACTGTGACAGCTTCATAAAATTTATCGTTAGTTTCTGAGCCATCTTCTTTAATATTATTTAATTTTTCAATGAGGTTACAGTATTTACTTTGTGTCCATTGCTCAATATTATCAACATCTTCAGTATCATTATCTTCCATAAATTTATAATATTCTGATAAATATATATTTTCTGCTATTTCTTTTTCTAATTCTTCTGTTTTATTTGATAAAAACAATAGTCTTTCTTGTTCTTCTCGTTCTTTTCTTAATTTTTCTTGTTCTTTTTGTTTTTGTTTTTTTTAAGCCTGCATTCTTATCACATCTGAATCTGATTCTCTTCTAATATGTTCATCTCGATTATCAACCAACCGACTTGATTCAGTTTGTCTAGCAATAGAATCTTTAATGTCATCTGAGACAACCTTATCAGCTCTCATACGTATTTCATCTAGTTTTTTTGTCTCAGTAATCAAACCACTAGTATTACGTTCACTAAAAAATATGTCATTTTTTATATTACGGATAGGTTTGATATAAAGATCTGCGATAATCCAATGCCGGTATAACCTAATACTTTCTTTGTAGATTACTTCTTTTTCTTGTACTACATCATCGAGATGTTTCTTACTTTTTCTACAATTTCCGTTAACTTTTTAATATTTTCTTCGGCATTATAATTTGATTTTTGGATATCATATATTCTTACATTTTTAAAATTATGTTCTTTGTTAAAAGATTCATATTCATAATCTCATATCTGTTTATATTTTTTAGATTTTCTTCAAAATCGTCTCTATATTGGATATCTAATCCATGCTCTTTTCTAAAAGCTTCTAGTTTAGCTTTTTCTTCTTTGCGCATCTCCTCCATCAATATATCGGCTTCACTTTTTCTTTTCTTTTACATCGCTCAACTTTCTTTCAATTGGCTCAACTAGTGTTACTTCTGCTAGTCTTTGCTCAAGTGCAAGTGGATTATTTAATAGCCGTTTTAGTTCATCTTCTCTAACAGCAGGGTCAGCAATATGTTTTACAAGTTCTCTAGCTAACTTTAGTCTGTCTTCATCAGATCTTCTAATAATTTTTGCAGCAGCAGCTTCTTGTTGTTCTTTAACAAGTCCTACTAAACCTTTTTCCTGTAGATGTTTAACTTCTTCGTCTGATAATGGCCTAGTTTCAGCTTGTTTTCCAAACAGCGCCTCAGTAACTGGTTTGAGAGCTGTAGTTGTTGCTTTTGCGGCAGCTACTTGCCCACGTCGGGCTTGCTGTACTCGCTGTTTAAATTCTGCTTGAGACTGAGCAAATCTTTTTTAAATCTATGTATGTTTTCTGTACTTTGCTTGTTTATCCATTTTATATCAAACTAATGTAGATAATTTTTAATACAACAGCGAAACATTTTTTTCAGATCATGTGTAAGCTTATCGAGCAAGAAAAAGTTATACTTATCTGCCGTTGCCTTGTGATATAGTTCGATAAATTTATCTTTTGTTACGTCGCCGCATTGCTCGTTTGCAATATTCCTGACGTCCACGTTGTCCAGCCCTGGAAATAATATAAAACAACCGGTATTTCGCCGAATAAATCTGTCAACGTTATAAAAACCTTGGGCTAAAAAAAAAGAATTACATTTTTTATTACGCAACAGTGAAAAATATGGTCTTATTTTATTCATCTCCGTATTGTTTAGCCGAATATCATCAAAAACAACTATCTTATGCTCGTAAGATTCAATTTCACTAGCTGGAATAAGTTCTTCTGGTTGCTTGATAATAAATAAAATCTTCATCAGCCTCAAGATCATCACGAAGTTTATTATTATATTCGCTAAGTATTTCGTATTTATCTTAATTAATTGTGTAAATATAAACTCGATCATAGTTAAAATTATCTCCCAACAGTAAGTTCATAAGCAAATTTGTTTTTCCTGATCCAGTTCTTCCGACAATAAGATAATGACAATCTGGAAGTTCGTTGTTGTGTACATGTTTCAGATGTCTGTCTATATCAAAATTTAATACCGACATATTGTAAAATTTGTTAGACAATAAATAAATCATGAGCTATTACACAAAATTTGGAACAACATTAGGAGATTCGCCGGAGATTATAACTACAAACGGCAATATTGATTTATCTGGTTACCTGAAAAAAATTGGTGATACGATGACAGGAAACCTGTCTATGTCAAATCAACGAGTGCTTGGTTTAGAAACGGCGTATCCACCACCAAGGGTTGACCTTACACAAGCTGTTAGTTATGCACAACTAAAATCATTTGACGACAACAAGTTAGACAAGGCCGGCGGAACTTTAAGCGGTCACTTAGATATGTCAGCGAAAAATGTTGTAGGCTTGGAGACTGGATACCCGCCAGCAAACTTAAATCAAACCCAAGAGGTAAGTTATTTACAGTTAAAGTATGTGGATAATAGCAATCTTGATAAAGCCGGTGGAACAATTACAGGTAATATTAACATGTCAAGTCGACGAGTGTTAGGTTTAGAAACTTCATATCCGCCAGCAGAATTAACGCAAGCTGTAAGTTATGCGCAACTAAAATCAGTTGACAACAGTAAACTTAACAAAGCCGGTGACACAATGAAAGGTAACCTGTCTATGTCAAATTCAAAAATGACTGGATTACCTACAACCTCGCCACCAGCTAATGATACTGATGATATTAGTTATGGTCAGTTAAAAGAAGAACTTGCCCCATACTTTAAAAAATCCGGTGGACTAGTGACAGGCAACATAAACATGAGAAGCAACAAAATAACTACAACATATGTTCCAGTTAGAACACTCGATGATCAAATTTAATCTAGTACTATAAAATAATGTCAGAACCACCAATTATAACTGTTGCAAGAGAATTTTATGATAATATTTTTAACCCTAAAATAGATGTTGGGGACCAATCACTATCATCACGTGTGATAAATACCACGAAAAATTTTACAATTACAATGATAAATTCTCCATTGTCAGAAGAAGAAAAAAATTTTATTCTTGTTATGTATATGCGAGGACCACAACTGAAAAAGCAATAGAAAACTTTGATATTATAAGCAGATACTGTCATCCTGATGATTGTCTAGAAGAACAAAAACAAGTTGAAATTATATTTTAAGCACAAGCTTATGGTGGATAAACACTGGAGGAAAGACGAATAAATGAAAATCATAACTGTCTTGACAATCTAGTGGAATCTAAATAATAGGAGTAAAAAGAAACAGAGTTTTATATAATAGTTTGTCTTGTTTTTTTTAAAAATGAAACATTTTTAAGTATCTCGGCATGTACTACCACCTCAAAGAAACCTTAGTTAAAATCGTTACTATGACACCAGACACGGAGTTAATTATTAAAGTGTCGCAAACGCAATTATGCCAATGATACGTAAAAAAAGACTCAGAATTTGATCCGATTATTGTTGACATGTCTCTAAAAATAATCAAAGATTTTGACAAAGAAATTAGTTATCTTAGTGATGATGAGCGAGAAAATTTTTTTGATAAAGTCGACCAAACAAAATTGAACGTAAAGTCTGATTCTTATTACAACATAGGTGAAGCAGACGATATTCCATTTCCGTCAATCCAGTGCTCTAGACAATTATCATTACGAAATTATTACAATGAGGTCGAGAAAATATTCACAGAACCATATGAAAAAGTTTTGATTAAAGTACGTGGTTTGATTACTTTTTACATTACTGGACTAAAATCACTCCAAAAGTTAATGCTAGCAAATTTCGTAGTCGCATATGCAATTATCAGACAACATCTTATTCTCAACAATTTCACGTTAGATCAGTTGAGATTAGTATTAGGGTATATTAATGAAACAGAAAGCGATTACAGTAATTTAGTAAATTAAACAAATTTATACGAGCGTGAAGTAGGAGACACGTTTGATTCATTTACTTGGTTGAAGAAAAATGAGGTACTAACAGACGAACGATATAAGAATACTTCGTCAGGTGTTTATGATAAATACAAAATTTGTATAGCTGAAAATAGTAAATTTCGTGAATTTCTTGATTTGTTTGCTGTTACTAGAACTTTTACTATTGTGTAAAAAAAATATTGTATAATGAAAAACAGATCATCGATTTCAGTCATATTTCTGAAGAAATTCCAAAACAAGATGTTGACGCTCTAATGCAATATTACAGATATTATCATAAAAACCTCTGGTGTGTGAAACAATGTTATAGGTATTACCATAAGATACTTCGAGTAATATCATATTTGCCACTGCTAATGACCACTTCTGGCATAATATCAAGTGGAGCATCATTAAATCCTTTTCTGTTAATTTTATCTGCTGTCGGTGTATCTCTTTCAACAGCATGTAAAAGGATTGAACCCAGGAACATGTATAGGCCGACTAACATGTATATATTTTTATCACCTTATTCTGAGCTATAAAATGTCGACGTAGAAGGGTTTTAAAGGGAAAAAGAGGTCTAAAATCTAGAAGTCCCCGTTAATACAAATATCGTTCTGGAGCGGGAGAAGGGGTCTTCTACTGATAAATATATTTTCTAACCTGTTTTGAGTCACGCTACAGGCTGGTTACAAATATGTTCTGAGGGAAGGGGAGGGTGAAAGGGTATTAATCTAGAAGTGCCATTTCCTTCTTCTACTCTATCTTTCAAAATCATTCATAAAATAGTATATATATATATATATATATATATATATATATATATATATATATATATATATATATATATATATATATATATACTATATATATATATATATATATATATATATATATATATATATATGATTTTGTGGTTTTAACGCAATTTTTCAGCACACGATAGGCCAGTGGCGTCACTAGGGTTGGTTTCACCCAGTGCGGTAACTCATTGTGTCACCCCCATGGACATCCTTCCTACACAAAAATTCAAATATTTTATAGATAGTCATTTTGGTGTCACCCCCTCTGATGGTGTCACCCGGTGCGGTCCGCACCCCCCCCCGCACTCCCCTAGTGACGCCACTGCGATAGGCTATCCATGGTGGTCAGTATATTTGATGGAGGAAGCCAATGGCAAGATTTCTCACATACCCACGTCGGTCGAGCTGAGACTGGAACTCATGAGGACATATAGTACATGAAAATTAGCATGGAGTAATCGAGGGGTTGATAATAGGAGGCAGAATTAATATTTAATACAAATAATACTATCATACAAGTTAGAGAATTTTTAATTTGTACTCTACGGAGATTCGAACCCATTTAATTCTGCCTACTATAACAAGCATTCTTCTATAGAATCCAGGGACAGCACTTTCCGTTCTGTCTGGTGTATATTTATAATTCTATATAATTAAGCCTGTATACCTTGCTTTCTTTCATGGGAATCCGGAACGACTATGTAGATAGATGAGAATTACTGATCAGGTCGTCATGCGAGTGTGTCTGCTACGCACGAGTGCATATAACACCGATTCACCGCCATCATTTTTGGTGATGCGTGCTTAGTCGTGACGGAATATGGGCTGGTGCGTGCAGGCTAGGCGATGGGTGCCGTTTACCCGCGGACCTGCGTTCGAATCTCCGTAGAGTACGAATGAAAAATTCTCTAACCTGTATGATAGTATTATTTGTATTAAATATTAATTCTGCCTACTATTATCAAGCATTCTTCTATAAAATAGAGGTTATAGCACTTTCCGTTCTGTCTGGTGTATATGATTAATTATATATATATATATATATATATATATATATATATATATATAGTGAGAGAGAGACAGAGGAGATTTAATTATAAATCTAGTCACGAATCATACAGACACTTTCAAACACGATCTCTAAACATATTAATTTTCTTTTTAATTTCCATCCAAATTGTACATTTTGCAGGGACTGAAAATAAATTTTATGTTCATATATATTTTAAATTATCTCAAATTCCAAAACCAAAGTATTTTGTAAGATAAACATTACTCTTTTATTCAATATTTCTTGCTGTTATCGCTGATTCCTTGTTAACAGGCAACTAGTATAAAGGTGCATGCCTCTGTACTAAATCAGTCTATGGACATTGAGTCGAATCTAAGTGGGATTGCAACACCACGTTCATGAAAATCTTATAATGCTTTTAAAGCCGTCTGTGACCTTTAGATGAAACAAGGCGTTATTTCATCGCAATTTAGCTGGAAACTCTACATCTCTCTCCACGTTTAGCACGATAAAATGCGGATGAATTAGAACATAAAGTTTATTCAATCGTTGCTATTTATTTCAAATTAGAATTAAAATTATCAATATACTGAATAATATTTAATTATTAATCCTCACGACACCTTCAAAAATGATCTTAGTAGAAAGATCTTCAATTATGTTTATTTTTCCCCTTAGCTTCCATCCAAATCGCTAATGTTATCCAGACAAACAATAAAATCACAAGGTTACCATACCTCATGAAAATATTTAAATGTATTACTTGTTTTTACAACACGTTGCTGAATATTTGCTGCAAGATTTTCTGCTACTCTTCCGTGACAGAAATCAAGAATTCCTACAGATATCAGATAGAGTAAAATTGACACAAAAATTCAGCATCTGATAAAGAGGTGTAACGCATACGCGAGGTTTAAAGAAGGATAAAGTGGAAAGAGATTATTGTCAATTAAATGGATCAGCGTAACATTAAGATAAGATGTGTGCCTTAATGCAATGTCTTTTTAAAACTAGCAACAGAACACAGTAGTAAGTAAATCAAATCCAATTAATTTCAGTTCAGTTTATATGTAGCTGAAATCAGAACAGAAATTAGAGAAATGACTTCTGCCAGTGAACTACATTTAAAATTGCCGATTTTATCTATTCTAAAAGATCGTTTCAAACAGATTTAATGCGATCATGGTATCTAAATCTTTGTTGTAATCTTAATATGCATTACACGAAATAACATTTTTCTCCTAAGAAGAGGACATATAATAAAAGAGGCGGAAATGTGTATTTTCCTAGGATTCATGTAACAGGAAAACACAATAGAAACATTAACTAGATTATAGAAACTCATAACACTTACTTATGCTATTAGAATTTGTAGTCGCTTGACGTAAATCTTATTATAACGACATCAAATACGTCTGCTTATGTTGACTAATGTCAGAATATCCTACACGGACAATATCCAGTCATTCCTAAAATATGAAAAATATTGTAGATTTTTACTCTTTGGGTGCTGGTTGCTACAAATCTCAGGTAAGATCCCACTTTTCAATTTATGATCAGGCCACATTAAGATTTTATCTACTTACCTCATGATAATTGTGTATCTGCTTTTGTGAATACAAATTTCATGTTATCTATCCTTTATTGTTAAGTTGGAATTGGGTGGTGGAATTGGAATTGGAAGTACATACTGCCCAAGCAGTTATTGCTTGGACGGTCAGTGCAGCCGATTGGCTTGTTCTGCCTACTATTTGGGTCGACGTTGCTACTTCAGGAATCACGGTACTAATTCAGTTCCCATAGTAAACCCATGCAAATATCATGATATTAAAAATTCAGTAACTTAAAATTTCTGAGTGCTCATGATCAAACCTACATTTATCAGTATAGATGAAACCTGGATGTCAGCTTCTGTGTAGAGGAAAGGATATGAGCCGCTGTATTTTCTGGACCTGCATGTGTTTGAAACATGTGCATTCAATTCCACATCAAAGAGTCAGGTGCTAATTTTAGTAATGAGTGTTCCAAACTCAAGACTGATAAAGGACTGAAATTCCATCAATAAAATAATGTCTCAATTTTTTTTCACTTACAATTAGGATAAGCTCTCAAAAGATTCTTCTTCCTAAAACATAACTTACATTATTAACCAATCCTGGTCAGCCAAACCCGTATATACTCTATTTAATGTTCACCCATTTCCAGGCTGGTTCCCATTTTTCTATACCATTAGTACGGTGTGTCCTTCAGTTGTAGAGGATATTAACTTGTCAAGACGTATATTGTACAGTTCTCAGAAATTATTTATAGTTCATTTCATTGAAAATTATTAACGTTTTTATCACATTTGTTCAGTCAATAACTTTAAAAAGTTTCTGTCGTCTTCAGATATCATTATTTCTATATGCATTAAGCTTACCAAAATTACTACCAGAAAGTTACTATGAGGAAGTAATTAACATTTTAACAATTTATAGAACCTTAATAAATACAACAAAGCAATGTAAATAGCTAAATATGTTACAATTAGGTTCATTTATTCTCAGTCCCGTTTGAATTACATCGGTGTCATATCACAAAAATATACTTTATATTATGAAATTGAAAGATCTAGTAAAATTACAAAAAACAATCTATTTGCTTTTGCGTTTTGTCGATATAATATAATGGTGACTGCAATAATAATAATAATAATAATAATAATAATAATAATAATAATAATAATAATAATAATAGAGATGAGAAGGAGAAGGAGGGCGATAATGGTGATGATAATATGTTTAATGATGGTTGGTCTATTGTTCCTTTTCAAAAATTTGCAGAAAAGAGCTAATGATGAAATGATTAGTATTGAATGATGAATGCCGAGTTTCAACCGGTACATGCCCTAGATTTTTTATCAGGTATATTCGTCTCTTAAAAGTGTAAATAATTTACTCTGCTGGAGAAAAATGTATTTCAAAATCTGAATATCAGGGATTTCAATTTTAATAAAAATTTCATAAAAATCAAACTAGACTGTTGCATTAGGCATTTTTGTTTTTGTAACTAAAAGTAATTCAGTGTACAATTAGTACAAAGATGATGCAGAGGGTTAAAAGTATAAGTCTGAACGTGACCTCATCTGAGATTTTACTAAACTCTTGCTATGTCCAATCAATTTAAGTGTTATTATGGTAAAACTTAAGCCAGTCTAATAAATTATATCATTAGGGCGGTATTTTATGTCGTGAGCCGTATTCAAACATCGAAATAACACATGTTAAAATGTCGGAACATATCTTGTTTTTACCAACTGTCTGTTTGTATGAATATGAAATGTAGATCTTAAGCAATGGATATGACCTTTATGATTTGAAAATCATGGGGAAATTAAAAGGTAATAAAATGTTATTCAAGGTCACGTTTATCAAAAGTTAAATAGGAATTGCACTTTTACTAACATTTGAGAAAATGGCTATTTTCTTCACTCTTACACTTCGTTATATCGCCATAATCAACACGAGGTAATTTATTCCATCTATCGTATTTCCACAGAAGGCAGTTCCATCGCTATTTTTGGCTTGTGGCGACCACGAAATCCACAGAACTCGACACCCTACGAAAACTACACTAAAAAATAGAGTCACAAACGATTTTTGACGGGAAAATGTCAGTAGTAATAGGGGACGATATAGCGACAATGGGAAAATACATTACGGGACCCTAATATGGAATATAACGACAAGATTTATAGCGACAAATGGCACACCCTGGGACGATATAGCGACAATGGGAATTTTGTATAGGAACAATAGGAATGAAACACGTAGGGTGACGTCACGGTACTAGACACTTGCAACAATGTAGCAAGTGGCTGACCTGAACACGCGCGGCTACCTTAGGTAGAGACAAATATAATACCATACAACACAACCATAGATTGATGACTATCAATTTATCAAACCTAAATTATAAAATCGACTAAAAAAAAATTAAGGTAAGAGAATAATATTTTTGGGAGTTAAACATAAATACAATCGAATAAAAAAAAAATTTAGGCAAGAAAGAATAAATTTTTTGGAGGCATATGAAAGTGACCCTGAAAAGGGCCTTTGGTTCTATGTTAACACCAGTTCGTTAACATAGAGGGCATCTCACTGATCTTCTTCTCTTTCTCAAACTTCGTCTAACCTCTGGTCCATAAATGAGGACTCGCTTAAGACAGCCCTGTCTCTCCACATTGCATCTTCTTTTCCAAACAGTCGTCTCGGTGATCCGGATAATGGTCCATGTTGATTTGACATACATGGGTAAGTCCGTACGGAAAAGCAACGACGATACGAAAGTAGAGGATTCAACGTTGGTCCACCTCTTGTGACGAGAACAGGTGAAGGGAATGAATTGAACCGCTTTTATTTATAGTGGAAGAGCGGATCGAAACGGATTGAAATTGTTCACCAATCCCAACACGCGTTACAAAATTCAATCACTTCGCGGAGTCTGTCTTCCAATCCGACGAGAGCTACCTGTGACGTCACATTCCTTATATAGGTGCGCTAGCATCTGTGCGCAGTGAATCGATGCGACATTGTTTTGTTAAACATGACGGAAACTAAGAAGACAGTGAATTGGGGTGCACTGTCTGTGGAGACGAGAAGCGATGGCATAGCAGCGGCTACCAAAGTTAACACAGGTCGACTTCCAGAAGAGGTTGATTTTAATTGGGATTTAGAAGATTTTCTCTATTCGCAAGAATTTGTTCCGGTACCAGTACCTTCGCCACCATTCTCCTTTTTTACCACAGGTCGAGGATTTTAAACAGAGAATGAAAGAAGAATTGGAGAAATTTTTACAACAGCAGAAAGAGGCAGAACAAGCATTTCTCCTTGAACAGCAACAGCGAGAAGAAGAAGAGGCAAGAAGGAAACGACAGGAAGAAGAAGAAGCAGGAGAGAAGAAACAAGGTCTAAGAGAGAAGGAGAACAGTGAAACTCAAACGGTAATGGTACTCTTGGACATTTTGGCAGAGTTAAGAAGTCTGAAACAAATGTATCAGACTTCTTTATTACGACCAAGAGAAAAAAGACCTTCCCGAGCCAAACAGTCTAACCTTGTTAGAACACCGGAGATACCACCCTTAGTGATTTCTACCAAATCATTGACAGGAGCAAGTCCAGAAGGCCGTGGCCATGGCAAAGGCTTGAGGCAGTTAAAGCGGATTGCTTCTCGTTCCTGAGTTTTGTATTTTGAAGAAAAAAATAACAAACACCCAACGGTCCTTTTCAGGGCCACTCACTTCTTTCGAAAAGAGATAATATTCATTTTTCGTCAATCAATTAAAACTCAAAATCCCTTTTATTTTTTTAACCCTCTGATGCACTTGTGTGAGTGCATGAGTGTAGGTCCTTATTATTCTGAACAATCAAACCCAAGAGACACTTACTTTTTTCAGTCTGGTCTATTCTGGTACAAATATTTACAATTCAATGTCACAACACAACACTTTTAAAAACGTTCATAGACTTCTTCTCTCTCTTTTATTCTTCACTCTCTCTCTCTCTCTCTCTCTCTCT